>JXCR01131677.1:82759-93843 GCA_002079205.1 Phalaenopsis hybrid cultivar
ACTTACCAGTTTCACTTGAGGTGATTGTCGGAGATAGGACCGTCACCAAAAGCAATGGCTTGGGAGTTGAATGACCTACTATCGTGGTTCTTCTTTCTCTCAAACTCTATATCAAGGAGATAAATCAGCATTTGGGTTGGGTTTGTCTCGTCAAACTTTGACCTAATAATCTGGTAATGAAGCATTCTAAGAGCATTGATATTCACATAAATTTTCCTAAGAAATTCATGCCAAGTAACCGACATTTATGCTCACTAGATGCTACCAAACATGCGAAGTCCTCTTTAAACCACATTATAATTTTGCCAAGATCTAATTATCAATTCTATATGTATGTGAGTAATCAGGAGAGTTACAAAGATCTTCCCAGCCATGGAGAAGATGCTGAGGGTTTGTTCGAGATCAATTTTGTTATCTATTTTTATCTTTTATTTTTATTTTTTTTATTTTATTGTTGCATTTTTTGCATGTTTTTATTTTTTCTTAAATAAATTAACTTGTTTTTAAAAAAACTCAAAACATCTAAAACTAATTTTGAGTGTTCTTAAAAACAACTAAATATGTTATCAAATACCGAACATGTTTTATTTCAAATAAAAACAAATAAATAAGATAAAAAGTGATCCCAAAGGACCCCTAAACATCTCAATAATAGAGAATATAAGAATGTTCCCAGGAGCTTAGACCACCAACAGAAGATTGTTCCAAATAAGTAGGGAAAGAATATTGGAGAGCAAAACGTAGGAGGAAAGGCAAATTGATACCTCTTCAACCAAGCACTGAGAGAACTGTAGCTTCAACTAAGCATTATTTCATTCCAGAAAAGCTTCAATCATTAGATAAAAAAAGCCCTTAATCCATCGGTTGAAATTAAAAGTGAATTGATCAAATAACTAAAATTCAAAGGCAAAACAAAGATGACAAGATGGACAATAGAGAGGTTTGAACCAAACCAACATATAATCATAATCAATGCTCAACCAACAAGCCGGACACCTAAATAGCAAATACAAGTAAAAAATAATTTACAATAATATATATTTCAAGTCAACTGATAAACTATTTTAAACAAGAATGGTTGGGGTCAAAATCAAATTAAAAAAAAAAATATGACAAACTAATTCATGACCAACAATGAACTAAACCAAAATAAGTGAAACAGCACAAGGAACCAGCTGGACACAAAATAAAAAACAATAGAAAATAATATATGTTTTTATAAAATCTAAATTCACTGTTTTAAATGAACTAAAATAGAAATAAAGAAAAATACTAATCAAATAAGTTCAACTAAAATAAAATAAATGCTCAAACTACTTATGCCAGCACTTGTTTTGTATTTTCAAGGAGTATAAATTATCACATTTGCATCAGTTTCCTTCATTAGTTTATCTCAAACCTAAAGATTCCTACTCTGCAAAAAAAGTAAAAAAAGGGTGGTTGAAGAGCGTAAAGGAATGAATAGAGTAGAAAGGGAAAATCTATTATAGGCTCAATGAGCAACAGTACAGTAAATCAGAGACCAAAATAACATAAAAAAGGTGTAACCCTTGACTCTGTTAGAAATCACTTTATTATAGGGAGGAGTCTAGGTATAAGTGCTACGAGAACGGTTACGGAATATGCTATAAATGTAACATGTCTAGAGTACAATTCAAAAAAAGCCTAGAACAAAAATAAATTTAGACTCAAACAAATAGTTGACCATCGGACTTAAAGAAGTCGCAGGCTCCTCTCTAGTGGTTGTCCTCGGGAAGCTCTCCAGGCATGAGTGATTGTCTAAATCAAGTAGGTCTAACAAGTCCATTGATAGCATTTGAAGAGTTCTTCATAAGCTTAGTGGACTTTCGTCATATTTGACCAATGTATTAGCCTTCATTTTAGCGACTGGAGAGTCCTCTTGGGACGTGGCTAGCAAAATTTTCTTAAGCTCAGCTTGACGAGCCCTCATAAACCTTGCTAGTGAATCCATCTTGAGTCGGCTAGCATGTGGGTGTCCTTGCCATTCATTGGAGCAAGTCCAAATTTAGCCAATAAGTGTGTTTTAGAGAGTAGTCTCCATAGCTTATTTACTTAGATCGATATCGCATGGTCTTCAATTCCTAAGTTGGCCAACTATTATCTTTATTAGCCTAAGTTGCAAATATGAAAAGAGTTTTTTAAATGTCAGCCTCGATGTGTGACTTTGACTTGGCCAACTCTTAATTCCAGGTTTAAATTTTTGAGTTATGTCATCATTTTTTTTTTATTGACTCATTATTCTCTTTCAACTGCCACTATGACATGATTACTAGGATTTATTTGATGGGGCAAATTTTGTGAGTTTACTCTTGTAACTCATCTCTAAGAGACGAGTTTTGTTTGTAAGAGCGATTTTCACTTACAAATTAAAAGAAAGTATCATAAATACAGTTAAAAAATAATTTCAAAAATCAAAAGTTTTGAGGTCATTAGTATCAAAATCTTCTGGACTTCTTGATGTGCAAGGAGACGGTTTGCTTTTTGACCACCTTATTCTCTAATGATATACAACTTGTCCCTAGTTGATCTAAGTTTGTCAAGCACAATTTGTACAAGTAGCGACGTTGACTTTCTTTAGAACTGGTTTGCATGGATATCTTCTGTCTAGTATTAGAATTCCATCATTCTTTCGATTTCTTCTTATTTCATTGTCGATTGAATTATAAATTCTTTAATAAGTTAAGTACGAAATTTTGGTCTCTCACATTTGATTCTTGCCATTTGTTGGATTCTCCTTCCTCAAAATTTTAAGGAAATGCAAAGTTTTGGCCATGTAATCATGTCTGGGAGTCATATTTTGATTTTGTGTGAAAACATTAAAAGTGTTTGCCCAATCATCAATGCTAGAGTCGTCCTTAGGACCCATTGAATAGAGGACGAGATGTCCTTAGAGCCCATGAATAGAGGGTGGGATGTTCACCCATTCACCTTTGATGCATTTAACTTTCTTTCTTAATAAGCTAAAATTTAACTTATTTGTAGCTTAGTCCTTGAATATTTATCATTGAGAAAGATATTGACGCAAATTCTATGGCATTGAACAAAGTTTTTAACAGTTTTGTTAAAAAATTATAGACCATTATCAGTGATGATCAGATGAGATATTCTATATCGAAAAATAATATTAGTCCATATAAATTTGCAGATTATCTCTGCAATTGTCTTGGTGAGTGTCATTGCTTCTATCTATTTAATAAAGTAGTTGATCGTGACAATTATAAATTTTTGTTATCCCTTAGCAGGCGAGAATGGGCCTAGTAATTGCATGCCCCAGATAGTGGATGACCATCAATTTGAGATCGGCTACAACTTGTGTAAAGGGTGGAGTTGCATCCGATCAAAGATTGGGTATTATAAGCATCTCCTTAAGAAGTTTTTTTGCATCATACAGCTCGCCAAAAGCAGCATTGCTTTAGTATTCGATTAGCCAACACTCAACCTCCATATCACTTTCATGCACACAATTCATACGGTATAGTTGTTGACTTTTTGTGAGTTACCATTGATTAACATATAACATGAGACCTATCTCCTTGGATCTTTCAAATTAGACAAGATGATATCCAACTCTAGATACAAATGAATGGGTTTATCCAAATCAGCTCAACTAGGAAGTCAACTTCCATAACTTCTTGCTAGTCAATTCCAGGTTGAGTGAGCTCTATAGCAGGTCGCCCATCCAGCTTCTCATTGGAAATCATATCGACAAGTTGATTATGCTCTCTAGGAATTTACTCAATTTTTTAAGTATTTGAATTTGATGATTTATGCATTAGTTTGCATATCTCTTGATTTAATATACCATTAATTGAGAGTCTACGTACACTGTAAATGTTTGGCTTTGACTCAAACAACCAAACTGAGGTTGACTATTCATGGCTAATAAACTTATATGGTTTATGTTTGTTCATAAAACTCTTAGTCGACTTTTCAAGGCCATTTTGATTCTAATTGTCAGGTCAATCGAGATTGTGTCTACATATAATGTCTTCAATAGTTGCCTCGTGAACTACAATTCAAGAATGGCATCTCAAATTGAGGCCAAATTTGGGCATACCATGAGATAAAACTTACAGCTTTTATTTCCCACGTTTATTTGGAATTTATGTGAATTTTAAATTATTTCAAATTCAAAATCATTGACATCCTTTATTTAATGTATTCATTTCCACGAAATCATTTAATATCTTTTGAATTTGATTTCTCTTAATCAAGAAACATCCATGTAATGAGTATTTAGACGATATATGAATACACTCGCAAACAAATCATTGGAAAAGTATAACTAAAGAGCCAAAACTAGAACTAAACGATTAAGAAAAATACCATGTGGCGAGAAGCGTTCCATCATGCGAAAAAGAGCATCCAGTCAGTGGACGATCATCACCGATCTCACTACATTCAAGCGCCAACTCCTTAGCCTGGCTCACAACCTCCATGGCCTCAGCATCTTCATCCTCATCCGGATCATTTCTCCTCCTCCTTGCCCTCTCCAATCTCGCAGCTGCCTTAGCCAATGAATATTTTGCAATCTTCATCCTCGCTTCTAAAAGCTCTCGAGTCCCCTCAGTATAAAATGGGTACACCTGCGGCCCTTCATCCTCCGCAGGCACTGCGATCGTCTGCTGCTCCTCTTCATGCGCCTTAAGAAGGCGCTCGAGCTGTCCCTCGTTGTCTAACTTGAGCATAATTTCTCGGAGCCGATCACGGCGCTCCATCTCGCGCTCTCCGAAGAGTGTAACGGGCTCACCAAGCCGGCGAAGGCGGGCGCGAACTGAGACATCATTGGTAGGGACGGCCATTGCGAAAGCTCGGCGCTTCATGAGTAAATCTTGCACAGCCTTCTCATGGCGCTCCCGGGCGAGGCGACTCTCATCTGAAATTTCATAGTCTTCGGTGCGATGAGGGGGGAGGGAGCCCTCGCGATCGGAATCTGAGGCGGCAGCTGGGGTGGAAGTGGCGATGCGGGGGCGGAGAATGGGTATGGGGGCAATTGGAGGGGGGGTGGGCAGCATGGAGTGTGGAGGAGGTGGAGATGGGTCATTGGAAGGGATTGGGTTTAGGGTTAGGTTTTGGAGCTCTTCCTCGTCCATAGCGGATGGTAAGACTGGGGTGTCGACGATGGCTGAGGGTTAGCTCTTCCTGGTTTTTAGGGTTTTTCTATACTTGGCGCAAAGATGGAGTCCCGATTTTAGTACTCCTGCATGTCCCAAGTGGTGAAGCTACCCCGCGACAAACCTTGCTACTGAATAAGATTGTCATTACATTAGCATGTATACATTCTAATATATACATGTCCNGAGTCCCGATTTTAGAACTCCTGCATGTCCCAAGTGGTGAAGCTACCCCGCGGGGCCGCGACAAACCTTGCTACTGAATAAGATTGTCATTACATTAGCATGTATACATTCTAATATATACATGTCCTAATGTGGGTGCCGCCTGACTTCCATGTCCTAATTTTTTTATGTGGGCATGCCAAGTGTCATACAAGATGTAAATTTATAGTTTTTATCTTTCCTTGTGAATAGAAGGGGAAGGAATACAAGGTGGGATATTTCCTCTCCAAGTCTTACTAAAAAACATTTCCTCCAAAAATCATTTATTCCTCCCTCTGAGATTTAGAAAAGGTATTAAGAACTCGAGCTCTAGCAACATATACATCGTCTTCTTTCACGTCTTCNAAGTCCCGATTTTAATACTCCTGCATGTCCCTAGTGGTGAAGCTGCCCCGCGACAAACCTTGCTCCTGAATAAGATTGTCATTACATTAGCATGTATACATTCATCCATATTTACGCGCGTCGCCTCACATTCATGTCCTAATTTTTTTATGTAGGCATGCAGAGTGTCATACAAGATGTAAAATTATAGTTTTTATCTTTCCTTGTGAATAGAAGGGGGAGGAATACAAGGTGGGATATTTTCTCTCGAACTCTTACTAAAAAACCTTTCCTCCAAAAATCATTTCTTCCTCCCTCGGAGATTTAAAAAAGGTATTAAGAACTCGAGCTCTAGCAACATATACATCGACGTCTTCCTCTTAAAACAGGACTTTTTCTATATGTTATAAGCTCACGGACAATATGAGACCCTACATCTAAAAAGAATTAACAGTCATGTTTACTGGCAAAATTTTTCCTTTATTGAGAATTATTTTTTAACATTCTCAGTTGATCACTTTCTCATGTATGTGAGTAATAGATATTTAAAACTAGTCTTATATTTCATATAATCTCTCACTTAATCAGATAAGTAGTCATGCTAAACATCAAACATCAACCACTGCTTATCAATAAAATGGCATACGATGCACATCTTCCCATCACTCATTCTCTCATACTATGATAATAACCAACAATGGCATGTGATATCTATCACTTTCAACCAATAGCTATCTCATTTTTGCAAATCAAAATAATCTTCAATGGCATTCTATTGATTGATCCAAAGTTAGTCATAACTTGACACAATCAAAACTTAATTAATAACTTTAATTATAATCAGAACAAAAAAATACTATATTTCTTCTTTTAAGATTATACATATAATATTTTAACACCTACTCTTTCATATTTATCAGCATAACACTCAAATATTTAACGTTGCTTCAAAAACATCATAATTATTATTTTTGAGAAGTCAAATATATCATTTTATGCATAAGATCATGACACTATGATATAGTGATGAATATCATTCATACATTAGGTTCAAAGGTATTAAGACGCAAAACTATCATTATTTTTTAGCACAGAAAAAATCACTAAATGTCTATTTTTATTAAGTATTGGGGAAAAATAAATATACAAGTGAAGCAAAATTGCTAAATTATATGCAATAAAATATTAACTTTTGTTATATATTTCGAGAAATCACAAATTTTATGTAGCAAGTATAACATTTTCCGGCTCCTAAATATGTAAATACATTAATTTACTGGTTTTTTTAATTCAAAATTTTTCCCTTTTTTTTTTTTAATTTCCTTATGTTGAGGCAAAAAGAGTGTTAAAGAAGAAGCTAAAAAGAGGATCGCTAAATACATCCCAACAAAAACTACAACAGTTGAAAGAGCAAAACAACAAATAGAAGGCCAAAAAGCACTGTCGGTGAATAAGGGAAAGAGAGAAAATAAATTAAAAATAATAATAATATTCGAATTGAAAATAAATAAAAAGTGTGGGGCCAAAAAAAAAATCTTTATTTATTATTTTTATTTTTTTTGTTCTTTTTCTCAAAAATGTTTGTTGCTGTAATGATGAAAAGTTATGTTGCTTTCATTTCAGATTTATTTGTGTCTTTATCATTTCATTTTTCTCCTTGTTTTTTTTCACCTTCTTTTATTCCAATGTGTTGTCCAGCTTTGGGAAAAAATTTGCGTACGTCAAGGGGTACGCATCTCTGCGTACATAATAGTGTGCATGGGAGTTACATGAGAGTTACAAGGGGGTTATAACCTGTTATACCTCTCGTGTAACTCTCGTGTAACCTCCTGTGTAAATCCCGTGTAACCCCGCTGTAACAATTATACATGCTTGTAACTCCTATGTAACTCTCGTGTACACGCTTGTAACTCCCATGTAACTCTCATGTAACTCCCGTGTACACTATTATGTGCGCAGAGATGCGTACCCCTTAACGCACGCAAATTTTTTGCCCAGCTTTGACATAACACATCAAAACGATCTAAACCTGACTCAAAAATTTGGGTTCAGGTTAAAATTTTTGAACCTGTCTAATTTTTCAAACTGCGTTTGGGTTGATACGCCGATACTAAATTGTTTCAAAATCAACATATCAACCCAAAATTGACCCAGGATGGACTCAAAATTGACTTGATTTTGACCCAATAGCTACCATTCCTTATGTTAAATGGGTAAAATAGGTCGTATTTGGGTTGACAAGTTGAGGATCGGTTATGTTCGGGTAGGACTTTCTAACACGATTAATATTTGTGTTGGGTTCTGATTAAATTATTTCGGGACAAGTCATACCCAAACCCAACCCACGAACCTTATTTAACACTGCAAGTGGTATAGAAGTGTTATATGCCACTTTGATATCAAAAATAATTTCTAAGATCAAATTAATTGATAAAATAAGGCAAGGTTGAACATATAGCAAGCAGGATGGATGGGCGTCAATCATTTTTATTATGTTAGACACCTAAATACATGTTTTATATGTGTATTCTGACAACAAAAACTAACATATTGGATCAAGCTCACCTCCAAAAGTCTCTAAATCGAGCATTTATGCCAAGTGGTTGGATTTCATCTCTTCCATTGAGGTAACCTAGCTCACCTAGGGAGGGACAAGTATTATAGATGGACAACATTACTAGCTAGCATGCAAGTCTATCAATATTTAAAAGTGTGGCTTGACATCCTTGTCATTATCTTTTCATTAAGATATCATGAATAGACATCGTACTAAATATATTTTCTATTAATCTATTTTTTTTTAATAAAAGAAAATTCAATATGTCATCTTTTCCCCGAATATCTCTTTTTTTTCTCACAAACACTGTAATCTTATAAACCTCTCTTGAGCTATTTCTTCATCTTATCGGAGTCGTTCAAGTTTAACGTACAAACCCTCAGACAAAATATGGTTAAGAAGATAATAAACCAATAATAAGAATAATCAATTAATTTTCTCATTTCTCATATGATGAATTTTAGAATGGAAGCACCAAAGAAAATTAAAAAAAAAAATGTAGGCTCCACTTATCTCAAATTATTAAATGTCATGAGAGCGAAGGCACGATCTTTAAAGCATTAAAATCCAAAAAATTATGCATGCCCCCACCGGCTTAAATAATTCAACATCGTACTCTTTCTTCGCATGCAAAACTCTTTCCAAGCTTCCGCGCAGCTCAGCATGTGCACATGCACTCAACCAATCCAAATTTCACACGTGGCAGATGTGATTTCTCCAATTGTCCCATTACTTGATTCCATGCAGGATCATTCACAAAAATACAAATCAGCTCCCCATTTTTGTTAAATGATTTAGTTCTCTGCAGAAAAAAAAAAAAAATTTATTTGAATTAAAATTGTTAGAAATTGCCTGAATTTACGGTTAGGGCACTCAAGGGATTCAGACTTCATCAATCAAGACAATTTAACATAAGTATTGTTTTCTGACAAAGAACTCCTTTCTCTCTCTCATGCAATTCAATCGTGGGGGCATTCCCAAACATATGATGACATGGTATATATGAATACGGCCATACATGCTAATAATGCTCTTTCAAGGGCCTGCATCATAGAGATTAAACAATCTTATGCCCTTCGGAACCCTACATCATAAGATGAGTCATTTTTTAGCGAAGCCCACATGTAAAGTGGTGAATCTAAGCCTACTTGTCGAAGTGGTCAATTTAAATGCACCTGTCGAAGTGTTCGAATTAAAGCATTTGTCGAAGTGCTCGATCTAAGCCCACCGGTTGAAGTGACAAAACTAAATCCATTTGTCGAAGTGCTCGATTTAAACTCACTTGTTGAAGTGGTTTATCTAGACTCACATGCCAAACTTGTCAAGCTAAACCCGCATGCCGAAGTGATTGGTCTAACTGATGACAAACCATCGGAGAAGATCATCATTACATATAATAACATGTGTAAATCTTTATTAATGGCGTCACCTGACACACATATCACAAATTTTTCGCCAAAACACTGCTCAAGGAGTAAAGTACAAGATATAATTTTATATTTTTTTTTCTCATTTATTGAAGGGATGTAAGAGATTATGAAGGTATACGTTTTTGGGCCTTCGAAAATGAACTCTCTCTCTCTCTCTCTCTCTCAATGGATACCTCAATACAGGCAATGACAAGTTTCACTTAAGACCTTGCTAATAGGGGTATTCGACTGAGACGACAAACGGACCAGGTAAACGAGAAGTGGGCTCCGTAAAACTTGAGTCAAAGCGACAATTGAGCTACGATTCACTCAACAAAACAAATTGGTTTATCTGTTGACCGCTTGACCTGCTGAACCACAGGCAAAAATCCCATGATTGTGATTAAACGGCTGAGCCGCTTTTATCGCGGTTGAAAATATCGATATTCAACCGAACGTCTCGGTTGACCACACACTAGGCACGTTTGCCACCCAATAGATCAGCTCATAATGGTACATTCTAGCGAATCGACAAATCAATTACCGTCGTAACAAAATTCAAATTCGAATACAAAAATGGAATGAAATCCATATAATTTATTAGAACATTAATATGTTAAAAACGGTTTTTTAAAATGTTCTCTCCTTTCTAAAATTATACAAAATATGTTCATATAAATAAAAGACAAAAAAAACGATCAAGAAGAGGCAGGTCATTTGGACTCCACCGGTTCTCTCTGCACTAACTCTTGGTTAAATTTATTTTGATTTCACTAAACTCTCAAGATGAATTCACGAAAGACAATCCCGGATCTAACACTAATCAACATATTATGCTCGGAGGCAATAAAGAAAAAAAAAATGCTGAAATCTAAAAATAATTTGACACTATAGTTTATAAACATTATTAAATTATGATAATTATTTAGTTAATTGTTTCCATATTTATAATTTCATGAATAATGATAGGAATAAAATTTCAATTTTGTTAAACCCTATGAATGATAAATTGAATTATTTTTTTTAAAATTTTACTAAACCACCCCCATCTAAATAGTAAGAGTACTATTTTGCATAAATAATAGAGAAAATTAATTATTTAACTGGATACGAACCTAATATAAATTTTATAATACATTAATCTCAAAATAAATAAATAAATAAATAAATAAACTTAAAATTTTATTCCAATTAAATTTGAGCAAATATTCTTACCTTTATTTTTTCCAATAATAACAACTAAAAACCTTTTAAAATGCCTCTCAATTATGCAAATTGATCCGGAAAATTCATTACTAAAGAATTCAACATCCGGCTAATAAGAACTGAAAAAAAAAACCAATAATAATAATAATAATAATAATAATAATAATAATAATAATAATAATACAATAAAGAAAAATTGAAACCATTTTTATTTTATTTTTTAAATTT
>JXCR01131680.1:13100-23245 GCA_002079205.1 Phalaenopsis hybrid cultivar
CATGGGCCAAAGAATAACGACATACACCAAGCCATATATAACACGTGGGATAAGGTAACAACAATGAATAACTCATTGGGCTCCACAAAAAAGAAATATAAAAGCCAAAAAAACAACATGTTAGGATCACTGAAAAAAAAAAGATCTATGGCATGTAGTTGTAACATTCTCAGGTATTATTTCTAAGCCTTCAGTCTTTAAAGTCTCATAAATATCCAATTCTAGCATCAGAATCATTGATCCAGGAGTCACGAATTCATACAAATTAATTTCATATAGTTCTTGCCCTCACAGAAAAAATTAACCTTTGTTGACGGATTCTTAGACTGTTATAGTCGTCAAGGAAATATAAACAAATTTCTCACGTTTTAAAATATCTTTGTATGCCTAAACAATTTACCATGTTATCTGTCCAAAAGTTGACTATCGAGTTCAAATCCATAACATCAAAAGAAAAAGAAATCAAAAATGAAATGAAAAATGAGAAACATGAGGAACATGAGGAGAAGTCATGGATAATGGAAACATCCACGCCATTTTCGATTTCTTGCCATCCTGAAATCAAACGAGCCCTAGTACAGGAGATAATGACAACTAAGAAAGTAGATGATTTGGATAAGAAATTAGGGAAAGAGATCAACCAAATCAGATCAGGGATGAAACAAAGGCTCGCCACCATAAAGGATAGGTTTTCTTCCATGGAAAACCGAATGGATGACTGATTTGAGAGCACGAGGAAAATTCGAGAGATAAAAAAGAAGTTTATTGAGATGCAATCCAAGACCCCGATGGCGGTTCGATTTGCAAATTCTAACTAAAGTTTGACTGGAGAATCCGGGGCAAGGTCAAAATAAAAAGAAATCGAAAATGAGAAACATGAGGAGGAAAACATCCACTATCACCCCCTCTCAGGGCTTGATTAGGGATGGATTAGAGATTTTCGATGGTGGCAGTTGGGCCGAAACATGGATAAAAGATTATGCCAGAGGTATGAAGGAGCACGAAGAAGAAGGGAAAGAAGCAGGGAGGGGATATGGCTACGATCGCAAGAAGGATTTTTACTCTCGATACATGGGGGGAAACGACGGAGGAAGAAGAAGTTAAAGTGGAGATGTTAGAGTTAAGAAGTTGAAGATGCTAATATTCGAGGGGGAATACGCATATGGGTGTGTGTATCGGGCAGAGCGATACTCAGCGATGAATGGGTTAGATGGGGAGGAGAAACTCATGGCAACAGGATTGTGTTTGGAGGGGAAAGCCTTAGCCTGATTTCAATGAAGAGAGGCTAGATACTCAATTTGTTCGTGTGATGAATTTAAGGATTGTTTGTTGGAATGTTTTCGAGCTATTCGGGAAGGACACCTACACGAATAATTTCTATGAGAGGACGGTCATGGAATATACGGAGTGATTTGAACTATTGTCGGGACGACACTTTGGGATCTCAAAAGTAGGACTAGAGAGGAATTTCATGAAGGGTATAAAGCACGACATACAAACAACAGCCCAAATGATGGAAGACAAGAACGAGATGAAGAAAACCAACAAGTGCAACACACATGGAGCATCGTACGGAACTGCTACAACCACAATGATGCCAAAAGTTCAAACAGTGGAAGTCCAAAGATAGTCTGCATGGAACATGAATAATGACCACGACCAAGAGCAACACTCAAGCGCCTTACAAAGGCTGAGATTCGGGAGAAGCAAGCCAAGGAGTTATATTTTTGGTGTGATGGGAAGTTCACCCAGAAGACCGTTGCAATGATCGAAAATTACAAGTTCTCATAGTGCAGGACGAGGAAGCAAATAATGAAAAAATATTCTTTGCTATGGGGGAGGAGGAACACTTTCATTTTTTTCCACCTTGAGGGAAAGGTGTCTTTTGGGGGGATGTATTGTTACAAGGGCGCCTAACCAAAGAGAAAATTTGTCTTTTGTAAGCCTAAGGGCAATTTAGGCTTTTATTATTTTTGTTGTTGGGTATAAATAAGCTTATTATATTTAAGGTTAGTTTTTTATGCAAAAGATTGAGTTCTGAGTCTTTAAGCCTAGACTCTGGGAGAGGTTTACTACCTCTCGAAATGTAGGAATTTGGAGAGACAGCCTAACTCTTGAATTGTAGGTGTTTATCTTTGTTTTCTTGTTGAGTTGTTTGATTTATTGAAGAAATATTATGTTTGNCTGCCACCTCACGTACATGGATCCTTGCCACCATCTTACCAATCCATGGGAGTTACACTGTTGCACAAGAAAGCATCTAGAGACTGTCCAATTGTAATTATTTAGTGGTCATCTTTTTTCAGTCAATGATTTGTATATTTTTAGTTAGAATTTTTCCTTGGATTATATAATTTTTTCACAAATATGGGAATGAAAAACACTCAACTATTCTCCAACTCCTTTCATGGTATCAAAGTTCGGNTGGAATGGGGTCGCGTTCCTCCTTCGTCTTCCTTCATTCCTTCTTCGGTTGAACCTGAAAAAACCTCCTTTGCGCACGTGGTGGGTAATTCTCAGGTCAAGATGACAGTTGTCTTCCCCTCAAGTTATAAGGAATATCGTGATGGTACAGGTGACTGCCTATTTATTAAGAATGCAAGCAGGAAAAATGGGAAAACAACACTCTTTTTTACGGAGTTACAAATTTCAACCCTGACTGACAAATTCAAGTTTGCTCTTATTGGAAAGTTTCAGTGGGGGCACCCACCTATAGAAGTTATCAGAAAAAGTTTTGATGATGTCAAATTAGCAGGAAACTGGAAAGTGGGGCTCATGGATGGGAGACATGCATTGATTCAATTAACCGTGGCTGAAAACTACATTCGGACTTTTTCCAAAAAATATCTCAGCATTACTGGTAAATCAATGAAGCTACTTAAGTGGTCTATTGATTTTGACCCCAATCATGAATCTCCTACTGTACAGGTATGGTTCAGTCTATCGGGTCTCAAGTTGCACTTTTTTCCTCATCAGACTCTTTACTCTATTGGAACCATACTTGGGGATTCTATGAAGCTAGATCTACCGACTTTCAACCTAATCAGACCTTTTGTGGCCATAATACTGGTGGAAAGAGATTACTTTACCTGATGTTACTGAAGTCTGGTTTGACACAACTCATAATGGATATTGGGCAACAAATTGTCATGGAGCATCGACCGCCTTACTGTTCTCATTGTAAGATGTTTAGGCATACACATAATAAATGCCATAAGTTTCATCCTAATTTGAAATCTAAAGATCAAGTGAATAAGGATGAATCTAATCCCACTACTCTGGACATATCTATTCCATCTGGAGAGAAAGCTACCATATGACAGATTTTGGATATCGCTAAAGTTCAGCCACCTATCATCCCTGCTGAGAAGTGCAAACCGATCATTTACCTAACATTGCAGTTCCTGATGAAGAACATCATACTACAAGTACAGATTCAAAAGTGTTTATATCACTCACTGTTATTGAAGAAAATTAACACTGCCGTTGCCGGTCCCAAGCCCGGATGAGAAAAGTGGAGGGTTGCATTAGGTAGTCGACAGCCAGCGNATATAAGGGCTCACCTCTATCATTCCACATGCACAGGTCATCATTAGCATATCATTGCAAACATATCATATAAAATATGATCTTCTATAACCTCATTGTTTTTTTATTACTGAAATTTCAATATATATACAATGAGGTATAAAATTTAGGCCTTCTATGACTTTTATCTTAGCAAAAGTGTGAGCATTATANATTTTTTTAGTACTGCAATTTTAATATATATACAATGAGGTATAAAATTTAGGCCTTCTATGACTTTTATCTTAGCAAAAGTGTGAGCATTATAACTCTTTCCTCCTAATTAAAATTTCGTTCCCAAAAATTTCTTCCATAATAATCAGCCGAATAATTGAAGAAATATTTGCTTTGTTTCTCTCTCTTTTTGTCGTGTCACCTATTTTTTCTATTTTGTGCCTCCATTTCCCTTTCACGTAAAATATTTGTTTGTTTTTCAATTCTTTAATATCACAATCTAAATATTCTTTATAGTTCTTCAATATAGGTCAAATTACTCCGCACATCAATTTCATTTTGTGACACTCCAATTTTAATTAGTGACTTATTTACAAAGCATTGATACATAAAAATATTGTGTATCAAATATACTTGCTAGTAATACTAATTTGTAAGCAAATTTCTTAATTCTTCTACATATTTCAAATGGTCCTATAATTATAAGACTTATTTTTTTCTCCTTCACCAGATCTCCTTAAACCTTCATAATACCTTCATAAATTTGACCTTTAAGAACATAAATTTATCAACTTCAAATTCTATCATACNGCCGAATAATTGAAGAAATATTTGCTTTGTTTCTCTCTCTTTTTGTCGTGTCACCTATTTTTTCTATTTTGTGCCTCCATTTCCCTTTCACGTAAAATATTTGTTTGTTTTTCAATTCTTTAATATCACAATCTAAATATTCTTTATAGTTCTTCAATATAGGTCAAATTACTCCGCACATCAATTTCATTTTGTGACACTCCAATTTTAATTAGTGACTTATTTACAAAGCATTGATACATAAAAATATTGTGTATCAAATATACTTGCTAGTAATACTAATTTGTAAGCAAATTTCTTAATTCTTCTACATATTTCAAATGGTCCTATAATTATAAGACTTATTTTTTTCTCCTTCACCAGATCTCCTTAAACCTTCATAATACCTTCATAAATTTGACCTTTAAGAACATAAATTTATCAACTTCAAATTCTATCATACTATGCTTTCGGACTTCATACTTGACTTCATACTTTGACTCATGATCCTGGACAACTTTAAATCTATCTCTAAGTAACCAAATTTTAAAAGCGGCTTGATCGATTAATTGCGAACATTTTAGTTGTCTCTCCAACTCCAGCCCAAACTCAATATAANCTATTTTTTTCTCCTTCACCAGATCTACTTAAACCTTCATAATACCTTCATAAATTTGACCTTTAAGAACATAAATTTATCACCTTCAAATTCTATCATACTATGCTTTCGGACTTCATACTTCGACTCACGATCCTGGACAACTTTAAATCTATCTCTAAGTAACCAAATCTTAAAAGCGGCTTGATCGATTAATTGCGAACATTTTAGTTGTCTCTCCAACTCCAGCCCAAACTCAATATAATCTTTATATTCTGTGATATTATGCCTCATAAAATATAATATTTGTGTTGGGTTAGTAATTACTATTATAAACAAATTCTAACAATGGAATATGATCATCCCATAAACCTATAAAATCTAAAATGCATAACCTCAGTAGATCGTCTAACACCTAATATGCTCTTTTTAAATAATCAGTTGTTTGTAGATAAAATACTATACTTACATGCAATTTAGTATCCAAACTCTCATGAATGCTCTTCTACAATCTAGAAAGAACATGTCATGTCTATCTAATACATTTACTTTAAGAATTCAATGAATTTTAAAATCTTATTTCATAAATTTCCATGCTAAATTTATCANTGGAATATGATCATCCCATAAACCTATAAAATCTAAAATGCATAGCCTGAGGAGATCGTCTAACACCTAATATGCTCTTTTTAAATAACCAGTTGTCTGTAGATAAAATACTATACTTAAATGCAATTTAGTATTCAAACTCTCATGAATGCTTTTCTACAATCTAGAATGAATATGTCATGTCTATCTAATACATTTACTTTGAGAATTCAATGAATTTTAAAATCTTATTTCATATATTTCCATGCTAAATTTATCACTGAGTTAATAATATGACTAATAGGCAAAAAATACGATGATATTATCAATCCATCCATTACAACACAAATGTAACCATGCCCTTATCGAGATTTGGGATAAATTATAGCAAAATCCAAAGTTATGCCGTATCATATCCACTCTAGCACCAATTATGATTATAACATTCCATTAAGCATTCGGTATTCAGTTTTTATTACCTAGCAAGACTCACACTTAGTACAACCTTTTTTATCTCAGGCAAACAAAATAATGCCTTTAATTCTTTACATATATTGCCCCTCATTTAGAATCTCTAAAAGCAAATAAATTTCTCTTGAAGTTCAAATATGCAAAATACTTCCTAATCACACCCTGCTGATCATTGATAAGATCTTTCCTTTTGCCTGCTTATATTTGATCAATCAGCTTTTACAATTCATTATTGGCTTCTCCATATCACTTATTATTTCCTCTAGAGTACGATATAAAATCATATAATTGTTTGTGCCCTGATTAATTTGTGCTCTAAACTCCAACTATAATGCTTCTATATCGTTGATCAGCTGCCTGCCCACAAGAACTTCTACTTGCATCAGCTATCACATTAATCTTTCCAGGATAATATCATATGTAAAAATCATAGTCATTTCATGGTTTTAACCAGCTTTTTGCCTCAAATTAAATTATTTTAGAGTGAATATATATCAAACTCATATAATCAACAACCATACTATTGTAGCCACCTTCAAATCATGCACTTCATAAGTTTCAACAGTGTAAATATATGCTATTATATTTTTGTTATGCATTAAAATACATCCCAAATTTTATAAGAATGCAGCATTGTATGTTTGAAATACCTTAGTTCCAAATGGAATTGTCAGCACTAGTGCAAATGCCAAACGTCTCTCAAGTTATTGAAAATTCTACTCAGCACATCAGCTCAATCAAATTTAGCATCTTTGTCAAGATAGTGACAACGCAATCTAAAAAATCCCTCTACAATCCACTTGTAATAACCTGACAACCCTAAAAAACTTCGAATATCAGTCACATTATTTAGCCCTAATAATTCTACCATTGGTGCATTACTTTCACCTTTTCAGGATCAATTGATATACCTTTCCACTTATGATGTATCCCAAACAAAGCAACCCTCCTTAACAAAAACTCACACTTCAAAAATTTGGCATATAGCTCTCAATAAATCCCATAATAATCATCAAACGATTGTTATGAACATCATTATTCTACGAATAAATAAAAATATCATCAATAAATACTATCATAAACTATCAAGTCAAGGTTTCAAGATTCTATTCCACACATCCATAAACATTTTGGAACGTAGGTCAATCCAGAATGCATAACCTAAAAGTCATATGCTTCGTTACGAGACTTATTCTTCTTAAAATATTTAAGAAAATAGATTCCTCACATTATAACAACATTCCTAATTCCAACTCAATATAAATCTAAATAACTTCTCATAAAAGATGGCAATATCTATCAATCTCGAACGAAAGTCAAGTTGACAGAGGAATTACAAAAAAAATAGCATTTTTCACCTGAAAACCAAACTTTTCTCCTCTTTTCCCATCTTCCTCTACTTCCCCATCTCGAACTGCCAGCTTTGCACTTGCTTATGATTGATAAAGTTTGCAGGAAACAATATAAGGTAATATTTAGTGCTTAGGGTTTTATATGAGCGTATGACTTATTCAACTTAAAGCCTTATATTAATTGATCCATCGTTGCATGCCCAAATACGAGTACAAAAGCAATATAAGTTATTCTACACAAAAACTAAACATAATCTTACATTAATTGATCCATCATGGCATTATATATCTTATAAATGATCAAAGAAAATTATTGGATTTTATTTAAAAAAGTTTTAATAAATATTGTGAGCAATGAAAAATTGGGGTATTAAATTTTTTGTGATTTTTACCTTAGCAAAATTTTGAGCATTATTACACTCAAGCATCAAAAGAACAAAAATTTGAAAAATATTATGAAAGAGAATGAAAGATCTTCAAAACAAATAAACAATTGAAATCGATAAAATTAATATAATAAAAGAAATATGTAGGATGTAGAAGAATTTTCACTAAAAAGCACAAATAAAATTGCTCATTAGAAAAGCAAAAAGTGCCTAAATAGTCCCTTGACTATTTACATGGTGTCATTTTAGTCCCAGACTTTATAGAAATGTCTAATTGATCCCCTGACTTATTAGATTGGGGCGTTAATAGTCCTCTATAGGGATTATTTTAGCCCCAATTTAAATAGTCTAGGAGTCGATTTGATACTTCCATAAACTCTGCGGCTAAAATGACCCCATGTAAATAGTCAGGGACAATTTTGACATTTTACTCATTAGAATTACTCAAAACTAGATTGGTTGTCAAAGCTACATTAAAACATATGGATTAAATAACTTGATTCATTTGTTATGGTTTCGAGTTATTTATCATTAGTAATTTAATATGGACTGGAAAATATAAAATTTGATGTAAAGAATAAATTTTTATATAATGATATCGAGGATGATGTGTAAACCAAGATACAAGAATAAAGAGGGTAAAAACTAAAAAAAGAAGTTGTATGGGTTGAAGCACTCTCCAAGTGCATGTTTCAAAAGATTTGCCCAACATGAGTACAAAAAAAATAAGGAAATCATGCATTATCTATAAAACACAACTTGATAAGGGAGTTGCAATATTATAAGTTTATGTTAATAACATTATTGTGAAAGGTAGCGATGTGGAAATAATGGAGAACTTGAAGGAAAGATTATTCAAAGTATTTGAGGTAAAAAAATTAGACAAGATATAGCACTTCCTTGGCATTGAGGTTACATATCCTTGATATGAAATCTTTACATCTAAGCAAAAATAATAACAAACTTATTGAAAGATACTTGGTATGTTAGGAATGTTGAGAGCCCCATGGAATTCAATCATTAACTTGAATATGCTCCAAAAAACATAAAAGTAGAAAAACATAAAATCAAAGACTTGCCAAATTATCAAAAGATTAACACAAAATTTTATTGAGTCAATTCATACACAATCCTAAGACATCGCACCAAAAGAAAGTGCATAAGACTACAATATTTGATAGCGACCCCCCACCCAAGCAAATAAATTCTATTCAAAAAAGAGGAGGATTTGGTTCTTNGACTCTACAATATTTGATAGCGACCCCCCACCCAAGCAAATAAATTCTATTCAAAAAAGAGGAGGATTTGGCTCTTAAGAAATACAAAGATGTCGATTATGTGAGTTTTATGATTGAAAGTAGTTCAACTTCAAGATATTGGACGCTCTTATGAGCAACCTCAAGACTTAGACAAGTAAAAATAAAATAAAATAGAGTAGTGAAATCTATCATAGAAACATAATTTAAATCTAACATTAAAGTGAAAAAAAATTAATCACAAAAACAAAAAATTATTCTAGAAGAGGAATTTCAAGACTTGGAGAGGTTAAAAAATTAAATGTGGTGATGAAATATAGCATAAAAACATAATTTAAATCTATACCATTGAGAAATTTTAAATTGCCAAGGCTAAAAATTATTCTAAGAGATTTAAGATTAAAATGGAAAGTTTCAATGAAACTCTAATAGTTATGTGCTAAAATCATGCCGCTAAATTACATATCATGTTCTAAATCTTTGCTTCATTAATTCTAAGTTCTCTATCTTCTAATTTTNGAAGGGAAAAAAAAAGTTAATCACAAAAACAAAAAATTATTCTAGAAGAGGTTAAAAAATTAAATGTGGTGATGAAATATAGCATAAAAACATAATTTAAATCTATACCATTGAGAAATTTTAAATTGCCAAGGCTAAAAATTATTCTAAGAGATTTAAGATTAAAATGGAAAGTTTCAATGAAACTCTAATAGTTATGTGCTAACATCATGCCGCTAAATTACATATCATGTTCTAAATTTTTGCTTCATTAATTCTAAGTTCTCTATCTTCTAAATAATTTACTTACAATTCTAAGTTTTCACTAATTGGAGCAGATGTTTTTCAATTATAACAATATTATCTACAAAGAGTATAAACCAAGTCATCTAGTTTTGAAAGTCCTTTATAAGCATATTCATAACCAAGGTAATAAGCATGTCAAAGGAGAATTTTAATTTAAACTAAAAGAGAAACGTCCACAGAGCCAGCAAATCACAAAAGTTTACACTTAGAGGATTAATACTGAAGAACAAGGACTTACATGTCCAGCATAGTAAGCACAGATCTGGAGATCTTTATCAACTTGTATAACTTGCTTCAGGTCAACAGCCGTTACTGTGACAAAGATAAACATCTTAAAAATGCATTAGAACTTGACCTAGTAATGTTTATAGAAAGAATG
>JXCR01131683.1:3786-14777 GCA_002079205.1 Phalaenopsis hybrid cultivar
TTTTTGGAAATCTTTAAGAAGTTAACAATAAATATTCCTTTTGTTGAAGCTTTGAAATAAATGTCAAGTTATGCAAAATTTATGAAGGATGTACTAAATAAGAAAAGGAAGTTTACAGATCATGAGACCATTGCAGTCAGTGAAGAGTGTAGTGCTATTATCTAAAAAAAACTTCATGAAAAATTAAAAGATCCTAGTAGCTTTATTATACCTTGTGCAATTGGTGAAAAGTTTTTTGGAAAGGCTTTATGTGATTTAGGAGCTAGTATCAATCTACCCTTATCGATCTTTAAATGTTATGATTTGGGAGAATTATCACCAACTAATAGTGTTGAAGGGGTGAGAAGTTTTCTAAGACATGTTGATTTTTACAGGCGTTGCATAAAAAATTTTTAAAAATAATTAAGCCTTTATGTCGACTTTTAGAAAAAGATACAAAACTTGATTTTAATGAAGAATGCATTAAAGCATTTGAATTATTAAAGAAAAAATTAGTCATTGCACCTATAATAGCACCACCTAATTGGGAAAAACTATTTCAAATAATGTGTGATGCTAGTGATTATGCTATTCGGGTTGTATTAGATTAAAGGCACGATAAATTTTTTAAGGTTATTTATTATGCTAGCAAGACTCTAAATGAGGCTCAAATTCATTATACTACTACATAAAGAGAGTTATTAGATATTGTTTATGCCTTTGATAAATTTAGACCTTATTTAGTTAGAATTAAATGTATAGTGTATACAGATTCTTCTGTTATTAAATATTTAATGCAAAAGAAGGATGTTACACCAAAGTTAATTAGATTGATACTTCTATTGCAAGAGTTTAATTTTACTGTGATTGATTGAAAGGGAAATGANATATTGTTTATGCCTTTGATAAATTTAGACCTTATTTAGTTGGAATTAAATGTATAGTGTATACAGATTCTTCTGCTATTAAATATTTAATGCAAAAGAAGGATGTTAAACCAAAGTTAATTAGATTGATACTTCTATTGCAAGAGTTTAATTTTACTGTGATTGATTGAAATGGAAATGATAATTAAATAGTTGATCATTTGTCTAGAATAAAAATAGAAATATTAACTAATTTTGTAAATGAAATTTTAGAGAATTTCCCTGATGAACAATTATATACTATTGATGAAATGGATGTACCATTGTATGTTGATATAGTAAATTATATTGTAAGTGATATTCTACCACCTGATATAAAAAATTCACAATTAAAGAANTTGATATAGTAAATTATATTGTAAGTGATATTCAACCACCTGATATAAAAAATTCACAATTAAAGAAGTTTATATATGATTCAAAATTCTATTTTTGGGATGACCGATATTTATATAAACAATGTAAAGATCTAATTATTAGAGGATATGTGCATTATGAACAAACACAATAGATAATTGAAAGATGTCATGATTCTGAATTTACAGGACATTTCGGAACAAATAGAACTGCATATAAAATTTTACAAGCTAGATTTTATTGGCCTGCAATTTTTAAAGATGTTAATGAATATATTAAAACGTACGATAGATGTCAACACGTAGGAAAATATATCTAGAAGAAATGAAATGCCTCTAAATTACACATTGAAAGTTAAAATTTTTGATGTGTGAGGATTNGAAAGATCTAATTATTAGAAGATATGTGCATTATGAACAAACTCAATAGATAATTGAAAGATGTCATGATTCTGAATTTACAGGACATTTCGGAACAAATACAACTGCATATAAAATTTTACAAGCTAGATTTTATTGGCCTGCTATTTTTAAAGATGTTAATGAATATATTAAAACGTACGATAGATGTCAACACGTAGGCAATATATCTAGAAGAAATGAAATGCCTCTAAATTACACATTGAAAGTTAAAATTTTTGATGTGTGAGGATTANACATACAAAATTTTGCAATCTGGATTTTATTGGCCAACAATATTTAGAGGTCTTAACGCTTATATCAAAACTTGTGATCGATGTCAACGAGTAGACAGTATTTATAGAAGAAATGAGATGCCCCTCAATTATGTGTTGGAAGTTCAGATATTTGGATTAGATTTCATGAGACCATTTATACTATCTTTCAAAAATTTATATATACTAATAGCAGTAGACTATGTATCCAAATGGATAGAAGTTGTTGTTTTACCTCGATCTGATGCTCAAAGTGTTGCAAAATTTTTAAGGATGAATATATTATGTCAATTTTGGATGCCAAGAGTGATCATAACTGATGGGGGAAGTCATTTCAGAAATACAATAATGAAAAAATTATTAAAGAAATATCATATCAACCATCAAATTACTACTGTTTATCATCATCAGACAATTGGTTTGGTTGAATTATCCAATCGTGAAATTAAAAGAAAATTAGAAAAAATTTTAATCCAACAAAAATGGATTGGTCAGTAAAACTTGATTATGCATTATGGGCTTAAAGGACAGCATATAGAGCTCATTATAGGGATGTCCCCATATTGGCTAATATTTGGGAAAGCTTGACATTTACCAACTGAAGTTGAGCATAAAGCATATTGAGTTATTAAGGAATTTAATTACAATTTAAAGGTTGCTAGTGAGAAAAGACTATTACNAGGCTTTATGTGATTTAGGAGCTAGTATCAATCTACCCTTATCGATCTTTAAATGTTATGATTTGGGAGAATTATCACCAACTAATAGTGTTGAAGGGGTGAGAAGTTTTCTAAGACATGTTGATTTTTACAGGCGTTGCATAAAAAATTTTTAAAAATAATTAAGCCTTTATGTCGACTTTTAGAAAAAGATACAAAACTTGATTTTAATGAAGAATGCATTAANAAATTAACTATGTGCGTCAATGATTAAACAGATACTTTAAATATTTCAAAATCAATGAAGTATCCTGCAAAAGGTAAAGACGATGAATGTTACAGAATAGATGTAATAAAATATCTAAGTGAATGTCATTTTAAAATAACTTTTGAAGAGAAATATGAAGTGAAAGAGTTGGAATAAGAATAAGAAGAGGAATTAGAGCAATTTGAAGATTTTATAAGGAAGATTCAAATTATGTTCGAGAAAGTTTTGAAGTTTTGGACACGACAGAAAAGGATAAATCTTTTTGTGCATCGATTGAAAACCTTTTGAACTTAAGTTGAAGTTGCTTTCTAAACATTTAAAATATGCCTTTTTAGGGGATTCCTCAATATAACAAATTATAATTTCCTCAAACTTAACTACAAAAGAAGAAGAGAGTTTAATGAAAACTTTGAAGAATTATAAGAAAGCCTTTGGATGGATAATTGCATATATTAATAGAATCAGTCCTTCAATTTGTATGCCTAAACTTCATATGGAAGAGAACTAAAAACCCAGGGTTGATCCTCAAAGGAGATTGAATCCTATTATGAAAGAAGTTTTTAAGAAAAAAATTTTAAAGTGGTTAGATGTTGAAATTATCTACCCTATTTCATTGTGTTCATAAGAAAGTAGGAGTGATTGTGACTATGAATGAATATAATGAGTTAATACCAACAAGACAAGTCATAGGGTGGTGAACATGCATTGATAATAGAAAATTAAATCTTGTAACTATGAAAGATCACTTTCCACTACCCTTTCTAGATCAAATGTTGGATAGACTAGCTGAGCATAAATACTTTTATTTTTTGGATGGATATACTGGTTATCACCAAATACAAATTGCTCCTACTTTTACTAGTCCTTATGGTACATTTGCTTTTAGAAGACCAGCTATATTTCAAAGATGTATGATGGCTATTTTTTTGTGATTTAATTGAAAAAAGAAATTGAAGTTTTTATGGATGATTTTTTAAATTTTGGAACTTCATTTGAATCATGTTTACAATATTTATCAAGATTTCTTAAGTGTTGTGAAGAAACAAATTTAGTCGTTAATTGGGAAAAATGTCAATTTATGGTAGCAGGAGGAATTATTTTAGGACATCATATATCAGAAAATGATATGGAAGTAGATCCTGTAAAAATTCAAGTGATCGCTAATTTACCTCACTTAATAAATGTGAGGAAAATTAGGAGTTTTTTAGGACATATTGGACTCTATAGGCGATATATTAAATACTTTTCAAAAATTACTAAGCCTCTATGGCATTTACTTGAAAAAGATGTAAATTTTAATTTTGATAAGAAAGTGCCTAAAAGCTTTTGAGATAATAGAAGAAAATTTAGTCACTGCACAAATTATTGTTTCACTAGATTGGAAAAAACCTTTTGAATTAATGTGTTATGCTAGTGTATATGTTATTGGAGTTATTTTAGGAGAAAAGCATGATAAAATTGTCAAAGTAATTTATTATGCTACTAGAAATCTTAATGAAGCTCAAATTAATTATGCCACAACTTAGAAAGTGTTATTAGCAATATTTTATGCATTTAATAAATTCATATCATACATAATTGGAACAAAATGTATTGTGCAAAATGATCATTCTGCTCTTAAATATTTAATGAAAAAGAAGGATGCAAAACCAAGACTGATATGATAGTTTTTTCTTATGCAATAATTTAACTTTGATATAGAAAATAGGAAGGGAGCTGAGAATTAAATTGTTGGTCATTTGTCTAGGCTTGAATTAGAAAAATGACTCTGTTTTGAAAAAGAAATTAATGAACATTTTCCAGATGAAGAATTATTCAGTATTAATGAGTGGTGTGTTCCATGGTATGTCGACTTAGTGAAATTTATTATTAGTGATATTATACCCTATGATCTGACATATCAAGAGAAGAAGAAATTTTTATCTAAAGCTGAGACTTAATTTTGGATGAACCATTTTTTTATAAACAAGGAAATGTGTGCCTTTAGAAGAAAATTATGAACTTATCCAAAAATGTCATAATTCTAATTTTGGGGATATTTTGGTGTTGATAAAACAGCATACAAAATTTTGCAATCTGGATTTTATTGGCCAACAATATTTAGAGATCTTAACGCTTATATCAAAACTTGTGATCGATGTCAACGAGTAGACAATATTTATAGAAGAAATGAGATGCCCCTCAATTATGTGTTGGAAGATCAGATATTTGGATTAGATTTCATGAGACCATTTATACCATCTTTCAAAAATTTATATATACTAATAGCAGTAGACTATGTATCCAAATGGATAGAAGTTGTTGTTTTACCTCGATCTGATGCTCAAAGTGTTGCAAAATTTTTAAGGATGAATATATTATGTCGATTTTGGATGCCAAGAGTGATCATAACTGATGGGGGAAATCATTTCAAAAATACAATAATGAAAAAATTATTAAAGAAATATCATATCAACCATCAAATTACTACTGTTTATCATCATCAGACAATTGGTTTGGTTGAATTATACAATCGTGAAATTAAAAGAAAATTAGAAAAAATTATTAATCCAACAAAAATGGATTGGTCAGTCAAACTTGATTATGCATTATGGGCTTAAAGGACAGCATATAGAGCTCATATAGGAATGTCCCCATATTGGCTAATATTTGGGAAAGCTTGACATTTACCAGCTGAACTTTAGCATAAAGCATATTGAGTTATTAAGGAATTTAATTACAATTTAAAGGTTGCTAGTGAGAAAAGACTATTACAATTAAATGACCTTGAAGAGGTAAGGAATGGATCTTATGAGAGTGCTAAGATTTGAAAAGAAAAGATGAAGATGTGGCATGATTGGAGGATTCTTACTAAAAATTTTGAGCCAGAGCAACAAGTTTTGCTATTTGATGCAAGGTTAAGAATATTTTCAGGAAAACTTAAGTCCAGGTGGATGGGCTCATTTGTTGTGAAAAAGGTTTATCCTTATGGAGCTGTGGATATCAAAGATTCTAAAACTGATAAAATATTCAAAGTGAATGGTCACAGGTTAAAACCCTATTTTTTAGGGGATCAGCTTAAATTAAATGATCTTATGTTGTTGGGTCAACCAGAATAAGCACTGGTTATGTCGGGCTAACGATGTTAAACTAAACATTTTATGAGAGGTAACCCATAGTTATGAGTGTGTTTCTATTTTGAATGTTGTATTGTTGTGTTTGATTAAAAAAAATTTTGGTGGTATTTTTAATATATAATGAATTAGTAATGATTTTAAGACCTTAATAGATGACTTAGACATGTTAGAATGAGAATTTGGATGTCAAGTTGACCTATGCTAAAGTACATTTCTAGAAGAATTAAACGTGGTTTAGTGGGTTTTAACGTGGGTTGGTGGTTTGAGAACGTGTCTAGTAGTTTTCAGCTTGGTCCAAAGCCTATAAATAGTAGGGAATGAAGAGAATTCTCACCCCACTTTAATTTTCACGCTAAAGTCTAAGTGAAGAGTGAGAGATCTTCAAAAAATATCTTCTTCGGAGATTGATATGAAGAAGAAAGAGGAAGCCATGAAGAAAAAGTTCATTAGCAAAAGTGCGCAAGAGTTATACAATGGTTTCCTAGCTGTTAGGATAGAAGGAATATCAGAGAAGATCACAAAGATTGAGGCTGACGTGGCTTCAATTGAAGTGAAGGTGAATGAGACCAACGCACATTTGGAGTAAATGGATGGCAACTTAAGATACAATTTAGCTATACAAATTTTATAGAAGAAGAAGAAAAGGCTATGTATGATACACCAAAAATATATGCATTTTTAGACCCATATTTTATACTCTGTTTTGGTGATATTGCACTTTAATGGAAGGTATTTTGATGTTCTCTTGCGGTTTGTTGATTTTTAGGGCTTAAAGAAAAAAGAAAGCAAAAAGGATGAAGTTTAGAGTCAAAATTTAAGATTTAGAAGAAATGCTCAGCGCTGGCAGCGCTGAGGTCAGCGCCGACGGCGCAGAAGTATTTAACGTCAGAGACTTTTACTCAGCACTGACGGCGCCAGACCAGCGTCGACGGTGCCAAAGGCAGTTCAGACCCTATTTCTAAAAGGTTCGATGTACTTGGATGACTTTTTGAAGAGTTTTTGGAGGCACCTCTTAAAGAACCGACCTTGGGTTCTATTTGTAGCCAAACTTCATCAGAAAATTCGCTCCTCTACGTTTTTCACTCCTCTACAATCATTTTTCACTCCACATCATTCTATTCCACTACCATATTGGAGTCAATTAGTGATTTTGCTTTCATAGTTTAGAGTTTTTGTGGTGAGATTTAGTGTGAAACTTTCTGTAAGAATATTGGAGAAGGAGAAAAGTGAGAGAGTTCTTCTTCCTATATTTCTAAGGAAAGGCTACAAAGGATTTGCTTTGAGAAAAAGTTCCAAAAAAGTTTATTTGTTTATTTAGTGTTGTACGAACTTTATTTTATATATGAAATTTGTGTTTTGTCGTATCTTTCTCATGAAGTCTGAGTAGTTCCCCTATCTTTCCCCCTACTCTGAGATATGGTAAAATAAAGAGATAACATGAATGTGCCATAATTAAAGTATAAAATAAATTGTGATGATCTTTCAACTCCGAACTTAATTTACTTTTCAGTCTAGCCAATTGATTTGTTAAAATATGTTGTGAAACATATGATCCGGGAAATGGAGTATGGGTTCTACAACAGAGTGAGGATCACATTTGATTTCATGAAGGAGAAATTCGTTCATGAATTTAAGTGCAAATAAATATGAAAATGTTCTTTGTTGGGTGTAAAATTGGAGAATCTTTAGTGTAACAGACTAAAATCTCCAATTTGATCTTAGTGTTTAGAAACTAAAGCGAGGGTTAGCCTTTAGGTGAAGGGAAGTGGGAGCTCTGGAGTGGGAGTCACTATCCTCCTATCCTAGCCATGGATTTAAGGACTAAACCTAAGATTAGCCAATGATTTTCTATGCACTGTATCAGGGTAGAGAATTAAAATTGCTCCTATTTGGCACAATACATATTAAAAACATTTATCTCATCTCATTTCACCAGAATTTCATTATTGTGGGAAGGATGCTTTTTGACATAAGAAATCTTCATTACCTAAACATAGCTCTTAGATTAGTATTTAATATTTAAATGTTGCATCTCCATTTTTGCTAATAGTTAAATAATTTAGTTTGGTTAAAATCTCAACATTCAAAATTAGTGACAGTGATTCGTTTGATTTTCTATAAATCTCCTATTAAAATTTGTTATTGCTAAATTACACCTTCCGCGTGGGATCGGTATTTGGGGCTTAAATAGAAAATCCATTATTACTTGATAACGATACAATTACTTTCATAGAATCCCATTATTTATTGCATATATATATATATATATATATATATTACACAACTTACTTTTCATATAAGGATCAAGTTTTTGGCATTGTAGTGGTATCAGGTTCATAAATCCTTAAATATAAAAAATTCGGGATCAAGTTTTTGCCGCCGTTGCCGTGGAAGGTAAAGGTTAAATTTAATTAAATTAAATAGTTTTAATAAATCAGGAAATTTAGATAATATATATACAAATTTATAAAAACATAAAAAAATATAATATTAAAAAATATAAAAAAAGAAGATAGAAGATTATGTAAGAGTTTATTTCTTCTAAATAAATTTTACCTTGCTTGTTGTATTTATTTATGCAAAATATTGGATTTGAAGGTTTAGCACCTTACGATTCGGAATTAGAATGTACAAATAAAAAAATTTGAAAACAACAAAGAGAAGCTAAAAAATTAAAAGAAATGGTGAATAATATAGAAAATCTAATAAATGAGAATCAACAAAGACTTTTAAAAGATTATGCAAATCCAACAGCNGTTTATGCAAAATATTGGATTTGAAGGTTTAGCACTTTACGATTCGGAATTAGAATGTACAATTAAAAAAATTTGAAAACAACAAAGAGAAGCTAAAAAATTAAAAGAAAAGGTGAATAATATAGAAAATCTAATAAATGAGAATCAACAAAGACTTTTAAAAGATTATGCAAATCCAACAACAGATGAACTTTATTTAACTATTCAAAATCCTAATGTTGTTGCTAATTTGTTTGAGCTTAAACCTGCTATTATCCAAATGTTACAAAATAATCAGTTTGGAAGATCACCTACTGAAGATCCTAACTTACATCTTGCTAGTTTTCTTGAAATTTATGCTACATTTAAATATAGAATGTCTAATGATGCTCTTAGGCTTAGACTTCTCCCTTTTTCATTAAGGGATAAAGCCAAGGCTTGGTTAAATTCATTAGCACCTGAATCTATTTGAACTTGGGGAGAACTATCACAACAATTCTTAGCTAAATATTTTCCACCCTCGAAAACCGCTAAGCTTAGAAATGATATTACATCTTAGTTTGAGGGAAATCAATATATGAAGCACGGGAAAGATTTAAGGATCATCTTAGAAAATGTCCACACCATGCTTTGCCAGATTTGTTAATAATTCAAACCTTTTACAATAGATTGGTAAGATCATTAAGATCTATTATGGATGCTACTACGGGTGAATCATTAATGTCAAAACCTTTTGATGAAGCATATTCTTTAATTGAAGAAATGGCTACTAAAAATTTTTAATGGTACTCTGAAAGGGGAAATCCTAAGAGAGTAGCCCGTATTCATGATCCTGATGCAATGTCTATTTTGGCAACTCAAATTGGTGCTATTTCTAAAAATATTGATCAAATAGGAGCGAACTATTCTCAAATACACCCAATATTAGAGGAAAATTTACTAGGACAAATTATTGATACTCAACAATCTTATGAAACATTAAATGTTATAAAGAATAGAAATAACAATCCCTATTCTAATTATTTTAACCCTGGATAGAAAAAATCACCCTAATTTTAGTTGAAATAATTATAATAATTCAGTGAATCCATCTGTAAATATGAACGATCAAGGAATTCCTAATTTTTGACCTTATTATCCTCCAGGATTTAACTCCAATCCTAACCCTTAAGTTAAGAAAAAGAAGTTTACAATGGAAGAAGTGATGTTGAATATGGGAAATCAAATAGAGTCAAGGGGCTGTTATTAGAAATATTGAAAATCAATTAGGACATATTGCGACTGCACTTAGTAACAGACCTTTTGAAATTCTTCCGAGTACTGTGGAAGTTAATCTAAAAGATTAAAATAAAGAGGAAATTAAAGCTATTCAATTACGAAGTGGAAGATAAATTGAAACAAGGATCCAAAGAGAAACTGAATTTGATGAAGAGAAGGAAGAAATGGAAAATGATCAACAAGAAATTTAACAAACACAGGTTCCTGTAGAAAAACCATTACCTTCGTTTCCTCAAAGACTAAAGCAGAAGAATAAAGATAAACAATTTACAAAATTTTTGGAAATCTTTAAGAAGTTAACGATAAATATTCCTTTTGTTGAAGCTTTGGAACAAATGCCAAGTTATGCAAAATTTATGAAGGATGTACTAAATAAGAAAAGGAAGTTTACAGATCATGAGACCGTTGCAGTCAGTGAAGAGTGTAGTGCTATTATCTAAAAAAAACTTCATGAAAAATTAAAAGATCCTAGTAGCTTTATTATACCTTGTGCAATTGGTGAAAAGTTTTTTGGAATGGCTTTATGTGATTTAGGAGCTAGTATCAATCTACCCTTATCGATCTTTAAACGTTATGATTTGGGAGAATTATCACCAACTAATACTGTTGAAGGGGTGAGAAGTTTTCTAAGACATGTTGATTTTTACAGGCGTTCCATAAAAAATTTTCAAAAATAATTAAGCCTTTATGTCGACTTTTAGAAAAAGATACAAAACTTGATTTTAATGAAGAATGCATTAAAGAATTTGAATTATTAAAGAAAAAATTAGTCATTGCACCTATAATAGCACCACCTAATTGGGAAAAACTATTTCAAATAATGTGTGATGCTAGTGATTATGCTATTGGGGTTGTATTAGATTAAAGGCACGATAAATTTTTTAAGGTTATTTATTATGCTAGCAAGACTCTAAATGAGGCTCAAATTAATTATACTACTACAGAAAGAGAGTTATTAGATATTGTTTATGCCTTTGATAAATTTAGACCTTATTTAGTT
>JXCR01131683.1:15390-28926 GCA_002079205.1 Phalaenopsis hybrid cultivar
AAAATATGGCATGATAGGAAGACTATTCAGAAGAAATTTGAACCTGGACAAAAAGTTCTATTATATAATACAAGATTGAGATTGTTTTCAGAAAAACTGAAATCCAGATGGTTAGGGTCATTTAAAGTAATTGAAGTCTATCATTATGGAACTGTTGTGATTAAAGGTTCTAACACTGGAAAGATATTTAAAGTTAATGGGCATCATTTGAAACAGTATTATGAAGGGCACATACCTCAATTCAAAGAAGTTTTAATGTTAAGTCAACCCAACTAAACAAATGGTATGTTGGGCTGACGACATTAAACCAAGTGCTTTATGGGAGGCAACCCATACTTATATGTTTCTCAACCCAACTAAACAAATGTTATGTCGGGTTGACGACATTAAACCAAGCGCTTTATGGGAGGCAACCCATACTTATATGTTTATGTATTACTATAATTACATTTATTATAAATTAAGCCTAATATTGGTATTGGAAGAAAAGTTAAGATTTAATTGAAAAAAAAATTAAAAAATCACAAAAATTTGGCCACTAGCGCGACGGCGCCCATGGAAATTGATCTCAGTGCCGACAGCGCCCCTCGAGAGCGTCCGCGACATCGAGTAATGTTTGACGGTTCCTGTGACTTTTGGCAGACTTTGGCGAGATTTTTCTCCATAATAACTGTCGGGAGGTGTTTTTAAGGTTCTAAAAACTGCCTAGGACGCCTAGAAACTTCCTATTTTTGGATTCCACAGCTTCCAATTCCAGAAATACTTCGAGGTATGGAGTTTTTAATAGAAGAAAGTTTATTAGTTTCAATGCGCAGATATTATACGATAAAATTATTATGAAGAAGAGATTGATCAAGGAAAGAGGATTTGTTATTTATTAATCATGGGTTGATCAATCCAAGTGCTCTAGTTAACAAGATCATTCTGCAAAGGTGATGGGAAGTTCTGTGTTACACTACCGCTGCGGTTACTATACCTGTAACGAAGGAGTTCTATGCAAATCTACATGAAATTACCGAAGAAGTTGTCTTCGTTCGAGGTAAGGTTGTGCCGTTTACTCCTGCGAGGATTAATGAATTTTATATGATAGAAAATGTTCCAATCTATCATTATGCAAATTTCATTCCTACGTGAGAATTGATGCAAGATATTTATAATTTTCTGAGGGATGAATGTGATATGTGGGAAGTACGAGATGAATGATATATTAGGTTTCCTACTTCATCACATAATCCAATTTCAAAACAATGGCATTTCTTTATTTGTGCAAAATTACTCCCTACTATGAAGATCAGTAAAGTCACCAAGCAGAGTGTTATTTAAACTACTACATTCAAATGGAAAAACCTATTGATATAGATTCAATTATATTTAAATATGTGATGGGAATCATTATGAAAGGGCCAATTTATGGACTTGGACATCCTTCAAAAATTTTTCTGATTTGCAGTCAATCCCAAGTGCCATATGAAAGTTAGGAAAAAGTCTTACTACCACGAGAGCCTATGATTCCTATTGATGATTAGTATGTTGGTAATGGAAATGAAGCACTAAATGCTATTATAGATCATTCTTTACATGCTTCATCTCCATTAATGCCACAAGATTTTGGAAGTTTGCTTGCTTTAGAGTAGAAATTGAAGAAAATTAAAATAGAACTTCAGAGTATTATGAATACAGTAGGAGATCTCAAGTACCTTTTTGATCACCTAGATTGGAGAATGAAAGAAAATTTTTATCACACTAGAACTTTTGAAGCAAAATTAGTTTGAATGTTTAAAGAAAAGCGGCGGATTGAAGAAAATTTTGACAGATCAATACTCGTACCGTCCTTCTTAAACTTATATGTTCATTACCATTCTATGGGAGATATTATGGGAGGTGAAAGCTGAAGATGAGGCTGAATGATTGAAGATTGTGAACTCTATACTTGCTTAAAAATGTTTATGTGTTTTAGTATAATTGTATGGATTTGGTTAGGTTTGATTTTGTTTGTTTTTCTTTAGATTTCTGAACTTTCATTATGTGTATAGTTTTGTGTTTACGTTAAGTATTGTGGCTTGATTTTGACGCTGATTTANACTTATACTCCATATCAGCAATAGAAGTTAGATGTTGATGATGAGGAAGATAATGACTGGTGATCTATTTTGTTTGTTTGTTTATGTTTGTACNAAAAATTTTAAAAATCAAAACAGTGAATTTTGGGCCTTCAGCGTCGATAGCGCCCTGGACCCGAGAGCAGTGAATTAACCCTTTAATTCACAATTTTCACCGCAAACCTCCATTCCNTCAAAATTGTGAATTTTGGGCCTTCAGCGCCGATAGCGCCCTGGACCCGAGAGCAGTGAATTAACCCTTTAATTCACAATTTTCACCGCAAACCTCCATTCCCCTTAAGTCACCTTCAACCTTTGATTTTGCACCTAGGGCTTGATTTTGGGCGGATCTGAGGCGATTTTGAGGCAAAGAAACTTCGCATTTCATCTTCTCTAGGTAAGAGCTACACTTTAAAGTAAATTTTTTTTGTTTTCACCAAAGATTTTTCTCACATTGACTAGATCTGAAATCTTAAAAAAGTTTTTGAGAAATTTTGAGAAAATACTTTGGTGAAGAACTCTTACTTAGTGGATTTACGTTTAAAGTAGTTTACATTTTGATTTTTAGAATTTTTGGGATTTAAACGGAATTTTTCAAATTTTCTAGATTTTCTATGGCACCTAGATTGAGCAAAAGAAAAGTAGAATATGACAAGCAAAAATTTGTTAGCCTTAGAGCCAGTTCTCAATTTCATAGTTTGCAAGAAAATAAAANTGGATTTGAGGCGATTTTGAAGCAAAGAAACTTCGTATTTCATCTTCTCTAGGTAAGAGCTACACTTTAAAGTAAACTTTTTTTGTTTTCACCAAAGATTTTTCTCACATTGACTAGATCTGAAATTTTAAAAAAGTTTTTGAGAAATTTTGAGAAAATGCTTTGGTGAAGAACTCTTACTAAGTGGATTTACGTTTAAAGTAGTTTACATTTTGATTTTTAGAATTTTTGGGATTTAAATAAAATTTTTCAAATTTTTCTAGATTTTCTATGGCACCTAGATTGAGCAAAAGAAAATTAGAATATGACAAGCAAAAATTTGTTAGCCTTAGAGCCAGTTCTCAATTTCATAGTTTGCAAGAAAATAAAAAAGTAATTCAGAACCAAGGTTTTAAATTTTGGGAGGAGAAGTTGAACGATTGATTATCGCTCGGGAATGGGAAAACTTCTGTTAATTTAATGTCAATGCGATAGCTGGGATTGTAATGAAAATTTATGCCAACCTTCCTTATGCTTCTGATGATTTTTTTTTTTGTTTGAGGTAAAAGGTTGGAGTTTACTCCAGGAAAAATTAATGAATTTTATCAGTTAGAAGATGTGTATAGATTCCAATATCATTATTTTTCTGCTACAGATCAGGCTTTAGATGAAGTTATTTATTTTCTAACAAGTGAAAAAGGGGCTTAGAAAATAAAAAATGGAGTTAAAGTTAACTTTTCCGTTTCTATGTTAAATGTAGTATCTAAAGCATGGAACTATTTTATTTCTGGGAAGATGATTCCAACGAATTATCATAGTGAAGTGACCAAGGATAGAGCCATTTTGAATTGCTGTATTCAGTAAGTGATGGATATAAATGTGGGCTCTATCATTTATATGAACACTCGATTTATTTCTCTGGGAGAGACCACTGGTGGATTGGCCCACCCTGCTCAGATTTACACACTTTATGAGCATTTTGGAGTTGACTTCAGACCTGATGAGAAGAGAATTGAGCCTGAGAGACCCATTAGGCCTGATAACATCAAGGCTTATGAGTCACATGTTGATTGGAGATCTGGAAGACATGTCAGGGATATTCCTTCTACTTTTAGAACCCCTAGTGAGCCTACTTCAAGAGACCCCAGCAACAGGGAGTTGTTAGACCAGATGATGATTTAACAAGGAGATATTTTGAGGATGGATTATAGGATGCAAAATATGGAGGCCAGAAATGCTCACACTGATGATCTGATTTGCTAGAAATTTGAGTATGATGTTGTTTATGATGATGCTTTAGTGAGATACCTAAGGGGTGATCATACAGTTCAGTTCCCTATTCACCCTACTTACACTCCATATCAGCAGCAGAAGTTAGATGTTGATGATGAGGAAGATAATGACTGATGATCTATTTTGTTTGTTTGTTTATGTTTGTACTGTGTGATTGTATTGTTTGTGTTGTAATGTTATTGAGACTTTGTTTGTTATGTTATGTTAAAATGTAATGTGGAAAACTGCTTTCATTTTTAGAATTTAGTTTAGTTCTGTTATTATTTTCAACACTTTGTTATGTATTGTGATTAGCTCTTTCTCAGCAAATTTTATATGTATTATGTGCTAATTTAATGTTTTTTAGCTTGTAGTTTTCATATTAGCACATGCAGCATTTCAAAATTTATGTTCAAAAATCAGAATCTCCAACATATATGAATTTTTTTTATCTATTTAATGCTTTCTCTTACCCTTCATTTTTAAAGTTCTTCATATAAAAATCTCTNACATTTCAAAATTTATGTTCAAAAATCAAAATCTCCAACATGTATGAATTTTTTTTATCTATTTAATGCTTTCTCTTACCCTTCATTTTTAAAGTTCTTCATATAAAAATCTCTTAAAAAATTTAAGTTTGGGGGGGAGAAGAAATATCATTATTAGAAAAGAACTTAATTTTATTGTCCTCAACTTAACTATATTTTCAAAATTTTAAATTTAACATGAACTTTGGTATTAGGAGCTAACTTTGGATATCTAAATTTTTGTTCCTAAATATATAGTAAATTTAAGTAAAAATTTTCAATAATAAGGGTTAATTCTAGGGGCTAAGATATTNACTTTGGTATTAGGAGCTAACTTTGGATAACTAAATTTATGTTCCTAAATATATAGTAAATTTAAGTAAAAATTTTCAATAATAAGGGTTAATTCTAGGGGCTAAGATATTTGGTAAAAGAGCATAAGACTATGTTTTTCTATTTTTAGTAAAAAAAAATTTATATTTTTAAAGTATAAAAAATTTTATAGAGGTTCATGTAAAAAGAAAAAAATTAAACTTTATGAAATTTTTAAGTTAATATAAATTTGTTAAGTGAAGAAACGTAAAAAAATTTTAACTTTAAGAATATGATAATGAAGTTCAAAATCATTAAAGACTATCCAGATATAATAATCCTCAAAAAAAGAAAAAAAATGAAAAAGAAAGAAAGAAAAAGAAAAGAAAAAGAAAAAAAGAAAAAGAAAAAGAAAAAGAAAATATGTGAGGAGAAGCTTGAGGAGATGCATGATTAAAAATTGGTTTCACTTGAATCAACTTAAGGAAAAAGACTTGGACACATTTTCTAAACTTTTTATTTGAATGTTAACTTAATTATTAATAAAGTTTTATGAAGTTCTTTTTCATATGAATTTCTTAAGTGACTTTAATATAAAAAATTGCAATTTTTCTTGAAAGAAATAGAGGATCAAAAACCTTAGACTTAATTACTAAATAACCTTACACCTTTAGTATTAACTGGAGTTCTTTTGAATTTTTCTTAAGTTGAAACTATTATATTTAGAAAACTAAAATATGGAAGTCTAAAATTTAAATTCTTTACCATAAGTCATATTTTTTNCTGTAGTGGTGTTAGCTTAATAAATCCTTACATACATTTATATTTTTTTGATTTTTGTAATTTATTTAATATAATTATTTTTTAGTGGGAATATATGAAAAATTCATTTTTAAGCCTTTAAAATTTATATTTTTAACTTAGAAAAATTAGGAAAAATGTTCTAATGAATTCAAAGTGATCAGGGGACATTTACACACATTTTGAACCATTTTTGATATTTTTGGAAAACATGATTATTTTAAATATTTTATTTTTTATTAAATGCCCCTGATCACAAGAAACTCAGAAAACCAAGTTTAATAATTTTTCTAAGTTTATTTAATTTAATATAATTATTTTTTGTACAAAAATACAAGGTTTACTTAAAAAATCTATTTTAATGCTTAAATTAAGTCAAATAATTTGGATATATTTCCAGTGGATAGACATGATTTTTATGGATAGTGGGGGAAGTGATTTCGTCAATTTTTTATAAGTGTATAATCTACATAAATTAATATAATATATATTTACATTTAATTAAGTATAGAAATGTACAAGATGATTCAAAGCGTCACAATATTTTTTCTAGACTTCTCTGACCACAAGAAACCTACTAAAATTTTTCCCATACTTTTCAAATGGATATTTTGATTTATATAATTAAAATAGCTAAAAATAGTCACCTTAGCTTGAAAATTAGGGTTAGAAGCATAGAGATGACCTTTGACCTTGGCAAAATCAGTGGACATGGCCTGTGTCATGAGAAACAAACCCTCAAAATTTCAAGCCATTGTGAGCAATGCTTAGTCATGGAGAATTAAATACCACAGATGATATTTAATTAATTAAAAAACAAAGAATAAGAAAATAATTTTTATTTCTAGTCCACATTATTCTCCTTTGTCACTAAGCAAAAAGGTATTTTTATTTTATTTTTATGATTTTTCTACAGAAATATATGGATTTTTAAAGTTGAGACATCTAAAATAATTCAGAAAATCCATATTTTTCTACTTATCCACGCGGTGCAAACTCATCCTACGGCGGATCCGAACTCACATGTGGCGCGCTCTCATTTGACGCCGCCATCCACTTCAGCTCCCACGCGGCCCGCGGTTCACATACCATCCGCTCGTCCGTCTTGATCTCCTCCGTTGGTTGGATACACGCGCGATCAGACGACTCTTCGTTATCGTCCCCAAGTGACTTGACTCGTAATTCATTTCACGCTAAAACCTTAAGAACTTCATCTAAACTCAACCAAATTGCATGGGGTTTATATCTAAATCTTCATCTATTCAAGATGAATACATCTATACGATTAATCAAGTATGAAACCAAGCCATTACAAATGGAGAATCAAAATAAGCTCGGATTAGGGTTGAGGTTCAATACCTTTGTCTGAGAGGGGAAGCCTCAATCAGATAGTTGTGGTAGCTTCGATTGGACCCAAAGAACCTCCGGATGAAGTCCTAAGCCTTAGTGAATTGTCTAAATATGATTTTGACAAAGCTCGATTTCAGGTGTTGATCAAAGTCTATGCTAGGGGCTATTTTAGAGGGGGCTTTTGTGGGGAATCAACTTCTTTCACTGTGGGGATGGTGTATGCGCATTTAATTGAAGTTTGGTGTACTGTGGTGGAGTGGAGAGATATGTCCTTGTTTTATGGCAAATTTCAGTGGAGAAATTGGCTCTAAGGGGTGGCTATGAATGGCTGAGAGCAGGGGGATTGCACTTGGGATGGTTTGAAGAAGCTCTAGTAAGGTTTTGGCAGAGTTTCTTTAAGGTTCCAAGCACACTCCTCCTTAGACGTGGAGAGCTCCATTTAAAGCCATGGCTGTCTGGTGGAGCTCAGGGTTGGGAATTGGGTGCTAAAGCATGCTGAGGTGGAGGGAAGAAAGGCTCTAATAGCCAATGGGAGTGAGCCAAGTCGGGGAGGTTCAATTTTAGGTTTTGGCCACTTGGGGCTCTTTTGGGCTGGTTGTTTCCGGCGACTAAGGTGGTGGCTGGCCAGAGTTTGGTCACTTCTTGGCTCAGGGAGTTCAGGGCAGAGTTAATTATGATTTACTTTCAAGAATAATTGATGATGAAGAAGATATTTGAGTTTACGCCAAATATGGGGTGAAATCCCTTAAATCAAGGGACCATTGGTCNCCAGATGACTCTTCGTTATCGTCCCCAAGTGACTTAACTCGTAATTCATTCACGCTAAAACCTTAAGAACTTCATCTAAACTCAACCAGATTGCATGGGGTTTATATCTAAATCTTCATCTATTCAAGACAAATACATCTATACGGTTAATCAAGTATGAAACCAAGCCATTACAAATGGAGAATCAAAATAAGCTCGGATTAGGGTTGAGGTTCAATACCTTTGTCTGAGAGGGGAAGCCTCAATCAGATAGTTGTGGTAGCTTCGATTGGACCCAAAGAACCTTCGGATGAAGTCCTAAGCCTTAGTGAATTGTCTAGGTATGATTTTGACAAAGCTCAATTTTAGGTGTTGATCAAAGTCTATGCTAGGGGCTATTTTAGAGGGGGCTTTTGTGGGGAATCAACTTCTTTCACTGTGGGGATGGGGTGTGCGCAATTAATTAAAGTTTGGTGTACTGTGGTGGAGTGGAGAGATTTGTCCTTGTTTTATGGCAAATTTCAGTGGATAAATTGGCTCTAAGGGGTGGCTATCAATGGCTGAGAGTACGGGGATTGCACTTGGGATGGTTTGGAGAAGCTCTAGTAAGGTTTTGGCAAAGTTTCTTTAAGGTTCCAAGCACACTCCTCCTTAGACGTGGAGAGCTTCATTTAAAGCCATGGCTGTCTGGTGGAGCTCAGGGTTGGGAATTGGGTGCTAAAGCATGCTGAGGTGGAGGGAAGAAAGGCTCTAATAGCCAATGGGAGTGAGCCAAGTCGGGGAGGTTCAATTTTAGGTTTTAGCCACTTGGGGCTCCCTTGGGCTGGTTGTTTCCGGCGACTAAGGTGGTGGTTGGCCAGAGTTTGGTCACTTCTTGGCTCAGGGAGTTTAGGGCAGAGTTAATTATGATTTACTTTCAAGGGTAAGTGATGATGAAGAAGATATTTGAGTTTACGCCAAATATGGGGTGAAATCCCTTAAATCAAGGGACCATTGGTCCATAGCTCAACTTGGCTAGCTTAGGTGTGTTTAGCCTGGTCAATAGGGTGTACTTGGTGGTTGTGGTGTCATTAATTTGGTGACTTAGGAACGGCTAAGTCACTTTTGTTGTATGGGTTCAATTTGGGTCAAAATGGCTAGAAATTGGGTTTGGGTTAGGCTAGCCATGACATTGAGCTCAATTGATTGATCAAAATTTTGTAAATAATTGTCATGAAGATTTTTGTTAAAGGATTGCAGTAGTTTTGAGCTCATTGGGAAGCTCAATTTGAAGGGTTTTAGGATTTTGGTCAATTTGGGCATGTTGGGCTAGACTTGGGTCTNTTCATGAAGATTTTTGTTAAAGGATTGCAGTAGTTTTGAGTTCATTGGGAAGCTCAATTTGAAGGGTTTTAGGATTTTGGTCAATTTGGGCATGTTGGGCTAGACTTGGGTCTAGGTTGGGCTAAGATTGGGCTAAGTCCAAATTGATGGTTGAAAATGGTCTATAGGAATATCATGAATAGTTTTCAACATTAATTGGGTGTCAATTTTGGGGTTAGGGTATTCAATTAGGTGGCATTTGGAGACATGACCAATTTAGGGCAAATTTGAAGATTTTTGGACTTAGGTTAAAATTAAATGAAATCGAGGCATCTTTAAGGCCAATTAAAGGTGAAATTTGATTTTTTGGAATGCTATGAAGAATTTAGGGTCCAAATTGAGGCAATTGAGTAGGCTATGGGATTCAATTTGGTGGGATTAAGTCATNACATTTGGAGACATGACCAATTTAGGGCAAATTTGATGATTTTTGGACTTAGGTTAAAATTAAATGAAATTGAGGCATCACCAAGGCCAATTAAAGGTGAAATTTGATGTTTTGGAATGTTATGAAGAATTTAGGGTCCAAATTGAGGCAATTGAGTAGGCTATGGGATTCAATTTGGTGGGATTAAGTCATAGGGCCAAAATTAGGGGTTTTGAATTAGATCAAAATTGAGCTCAAAGCATGGGCCAATTAGACATAGATTTGGTTTAGATTAGTCATGTGAAAGGTTAATTTGAGTTTATAATTGAAATTTAGGGGAATTTGGCTCAATTTGATGGACATTTGAGGTGAATTTGGGGAAGTTGGGCCTTTAAAGGCAATTTGGNTGGCTCAATTTGATGGACATTTGAGGTGAATTTGGGGAAGTTGGGCCTTTAAAGGCAATTTGGGGATTTTTGTCAAAATGGTCAAATTATCCAAATTGTGTTTAATAATGGGGTCCAAATTGGTTTTGGAGACATTTGGAGTGATTTTGGATGTTTTGGAAAATTTTGGGGTGCCAAGGGTATTTTTGTAATTTTGGGGGTATTTTCGAAAATTTGGAATTTTTTGGTGGTTTCTGGAAATTTGGGTATTTTTAAATGATTTAAAATGATTTTTGAACAAATTTTGATATTTTGGGTGAATTTGAGGATTTTGACCAAATTTGGGGTTTCAAGGGCATCTAGGTAATTTGGGAGATTTGGGGCAAAATGCCAAGTTGAACATTTTGACAGAATTAGGGTAACAATCACCCTATATGAGCTATGGACAAATGAAATCCCGATTTGGTTCCTCTATGTATTGGTCTTAGCTAAACCCCAGCCTAGGGTCAATGGGTTTAAAGGCCATCTACATGGGTCTCCCAAAAGATCAAGGAATAAAGTCAACAATTTTTGGTTTCAGGGTTGTGAGTGGATATATGTGATAGTGAGTGCAGTGAGTGCATTAGCTCTAGACCAACACCTAGAGTCAACCCTAAGGTCAAACAATTCTATGGGGACTCTCCTTGAGATCCTCCATACTGACCCCACCTAAAAAGTGTTAGAGGTTAAGACCAATATGTGAAACTTTAACTTGAGCAAATAAGAGTAAAGTTTCTATTGTTGAGGGTTCCTTTTCTAGTTTTCTAGGAATAGTCAATAGGAAAGTCCTATGGCTAGACCCTAGATGGTGCCTTTTCTAGTTTTCTAAGAATAGTCAATAGGAAAGTCCTATGGCTAGACCTTAGGCTTCATGTCTAGTTTTCTAAGAATAGTCAATAGGAAAATCCTATGGCTAGACCTTAGGCTACTAACTTTTTCTAGTTTTCTAAGAATAGTCAATAGGAAAATCCTATGGCTAGACCTTAGGCTACTAAAGTCTATTTTTCTAAGAATAGTCAATAGGAAAGTCCTATGGCTAGACCTTAGGCTACTAAAGGAAAACTAAACCTCAACCAAATGTGAGGTCAACATTATGGTCCAAGGAAAATCAGTGCCTCTCCCCTAAGGTAATAAATTTGTTTTACTAGTTGCCCCCTAGTGTATTGTGTTTTTTATACGAATTATAATCCAATTGAGGAGGATTTGGATGAGATCATATGTTCGTTGACTACGAGAAGAGGACTGTGGAAGTAAACAAATGATAAAAGAGTCAATTTCCCTGCATCAAAGCTAGATGCCACTTCGAAAGCGTGACACTACTTTAATTTAGCTTGTCTACTCCAAACCAATCATCTTGGTGAAGTTACAAGAGATAGAGCTACTTTGAACTATTGTATTTAGCAGTTCAAGCTGATGATACTAGATCCTTAAACTATTAAATTATCATCAGTTCTACTACAGCTGCCACTACTGCAGGTTTGGGATTCGCATCCTTAATCTTTTCCTTATGTGAGCAGGCCGGTATTAGATTCAGCAATTGGGAGGAGATACTGCAACTTCTAAAGCCTATCACGAGCGTTAATGTGAAATCTTAATCACAAAATTTGATATTTGGCTGGAGAGGAGGATTTTCTAGAAGTTCGGGTTCTTCTACTTCTCATGCTTCTNCTATTTTTGTAATTTTGGCAATTTTGGGGGTATTTTCGTAAATTTGGAATTTTTTGGTGGTTTCTGGAAATTTGGGTATTTTTAAATGATTTAAAATGATTTTTGAACAAATTTTTGTATTTTGGGTGAATTTGAGGATTTTGACCAAATTTGGGGTTTCAAGGGCATTTAGGTAATTTGGGTGGATTTGGGGCAAAATGCCAAGTTGAACATTTTGACAGAATTAGGGTAACAATCACCCAATATGAGCTATGGACAAATGAAATCCCGATTTGGTTGCTCTATGTATTGGTCTTAGCTAAACCCTAGCCTAGGGCCAATGGGTTTAAAGGCCATCTACATGGGTCTCCCAAAAGATCAAGGAATCAAAGTCAACAATTTTTGGTTTCAGGGTTGTGAGTGGATATATGTGATAGTGAGTGCAGTGAGTGCATTAGCTCTAGACCAACACCTAGAGTCAACCCTAAGGTCAAACAATTCTATGGGGACTCTCCTTGAGATCCTCCATACTGACCCCACCTAAAAAGTGTTAGAGGTTAAGACCAATATGTGAAACTTCAACTTGAGCAAATAAGAGTAAAGTTTCTATTGTTGAGGGTTCCTTTTCTAGTTTTCTGGGAATAGTAAATAGGAAAGTCCTATGGCTAGACCCTAGGCTACTAAAGAGAGAAAACTAAACCTCAACCAAATGTGAGGTCAACATTATGGTCCAAGGAAAATCAGTGCCTTTCTCCCCTAAGGTAATAAATTTGTTTTACTAGCTGCCCCCTAGTGTATTGTGTTTTTTATACGAATTATAATCCAATTGAGGAGGATTTGGATGAGATCATATGTNCGATAAGTACTGTGTAACTATCTTTAGTAGAAGAAATTGTATTTTTGAAAAATATTAGAGGGTTAGACTTTTATTTTCAATACTTAAATTTCTTTTATTAAAAATAATTTTCAAAACTAATTCGACGCCATTTTTTCCCTCGCCTGCTTTCTTCTCTAAACGTTGCACCTATCTTAAGGATGGCTTTGGACAAATCGTATGCAGCTGCCCTTACCGGCGTCCACGCTTCAAGCAAACCAAAATTATCATCTTTCCCTACTTCGTTTGAGTGGGAGGAGAATGACAAGAAACTTGGTAGGAATAATGAGAAGTCTGCCATCTTTTTTACAGAAGCTAAAGGTATTTAACTTGCCCCCTCCTATCATCTGAATTTAGTTAGGAAATTTTTTTATATGATCATCCCAAAATGGAGCTCATTCGCAAAGAATTTGAACTAATGCACCTTGTTGGAGAATGGAAAATTGGATTATTAGATGGGAGAAACATTCTTATTCAAATTAGCAACGAAGAAGATTACATGCGATTATTTGCAAGAAGGATAATATGGATTGATAACAGAGCAATGAAGATTATGAAATGGTCTGTGCATCTTAACCCACAGACGGAACCACCAATCATTCAGGTTTGGATTTGTCTCTCTGGTCTAAAATTTCATTGTTTCTCTTAAAAAGTATTGTACTCTATTGCCTCAGCTTATGGGGAGCCACTTAAGATGAGCATTCCTACTTTTAATCTGTCTCGTTCTTCTGAAGCCAGAGTACTTGTTGAAAGAGACATCACTTCACCCACTTCTAAGGAAATCTGGTTGGGCACACAACACCATGGATATAGGCAGAAGGTATAGGTTGAACCTTTTCCGTTGTATTGTTTGAACTGTCGTATGTTCAGATACTCTAGTTCTCAATGTCACCATCTACACCCCCAACATAGACCTAAAAAGCAAACTGCTCCGCCAGAGGCTGTGATTCCATCTCCTCCTAATCAGGCAGGCAATATGACAACCATTCAATCCTCAATTGTAGCTCCCTCATCTTTGGAACCTCCTTTCATGGGGGAGAGGGAGTTTCTTCAGACCCC
>JXCR01131687.1:4252-15840 GCA_002079205.1 Phalaenopsis hybrid cultivar
TGGAATTCGACACTGGCATCACTTCCGGACTTCACAATGGCTTTGGACTTTGACGCTCGAATGCGTGGGACGAAGAAGGACTTCCACGCTCACACTCACGATGACTGTTGATGGAAGTGGAAGAAGCTACAAAGCTCTAAGAATGACCACCAACCCTAATTCCGCGATATGGCTGCTCCGTGAAGGATAGAGGTATTAATACCTAATTTTAATTTGAGTGGTACATCAACCAATTTGAGGTGTTACCCTTAGAGGCGTACGCCTCCCTGCAGAAAGGCATAAGCCGTGCCCGCACTAGCAAGGCTTATGCTTTGAGTTGCTGAAGCAGCACCTCTAGTTGAGGCGCACCTCGAGGCGGACGGCTCACGATTGCATGCTTAAAGAAATTATTACAGGTTGTATGCTTACAGAAATTGAATGATTTTTTGTGGATGCTCTTCTGGAAGTTTATTTATTTTTTTTTTTAAAGAATTTCTTACAAACTTTTTTTCTCTAAAAGTTTTCTAAATAGTAAGCAATTTTTGCTAAAAAAAATTTAAAAAAATAAAAAAAAACTATTTAATAATCAAATGTGCATATCTTTTTAAGTTCTTATTGTTTTTGGAAAAAGAGCTTTTNACTATTTAATAATCAAATGTGCATATCTTTTTAAGTTCTTATTGTTTTTGGAAAAAGAGCTTTTTGATCTTCTTATTTCCATAATTTTCTATGACTTTGAACTTACATTTTCTGCTAGGGTCTCATGTCTTCCACTTAATGGACAGGGTGGAAGGAGTCACGTCACATGTCTTTTGAGAGGTAGAAATATATTATTTCAACTTTTTTCTTGAACATAGATTTCTTGATTTTTTTTTTCGCATATATTTTAATAAGTTGATGGGTCGAGGAAGGTGAGCACTGTGTTTACGGTTGACAATNTTCGCATATATTTTAATAAGTTGATGGGTCGAGGAAGGTGAGCACTGTGTTTACGGTTGACAATTTCATGTCTAATATCACCAGTGATTCCATGAAGGTATTCGGTAAGAAGTCCTCTTTTCTAATGATATGCTGGCCGTCGTCTTTGCATGTTTTGATCCATCATACTTGCCCATCAAGATATATCATAGTATATGAAATGAACCTACATGATGGCTTGCATTTCCTCGTAGATACCAAATTGATTGAGATTTGCACAACATACATGGTTATTTGGATTACCTTAATCTTAATGCAAATTTACGTTGTTTGAGTTCATCATCAGTCTTCTTTAAGTAACATGGGGAATTTAAAAAAAAAAGTAACACTGGGAATTATAAGAGCTGCATTGTTACGGCAGATATCGAAGGTTCTTAACATCCTAAATATGAAGCCTTTTATTCGAGCTGCATTGTTACGGTAGATCTTTTCATCTGCATAATTTTCATTGATAATTCTAGCATAAATTGTGGGTCAAGTCCCCTTGCTCTCGAGGTTTGCCCAAGTGGACTTCGAAGGATTGTGAGAAAGGTGAATCTTCATTCCCGTTGAATAATAATGTGGATGGTGATATGTTTGTTTCGAGCTGCAATATAGATTGTGAGAAGTATGTTTATTCTCTTATGAAGAAACAAAGTAATCAGATTGCTATATTGAACAGTAATGGCGGGATGTAATCTTTAGAGACAGTGATTCAAACCATATCCATATTGGACACTAATGATAGATTTGTTGGTAAATGAATCTTACATTATTTCCCTGTGCTCTTCTAATTTTATTTCAATTTAAGATCCCTTTTTCTCATATATCATGAAAGATGGGAACTGAGGCACACTTGGATGGTATATCGATGGACGGAAATAAGGCTTTTTGGAGAATGTAGTATTTGTGGCTTGAGCGTGACTGGAGGTTAGATGTTGAGGCCAAGAACTAGTGACCATGAAAGATGAGCTGATAGGGTGTCAGACTAAGCTAGAGAACATGGTTAACTTCCCTCTCTTTATAAGGATGGACCCAAGGCGGACTACTAGAGATGCAAGTGAAGTCATTAGAAAATAATTATTTATGATAGCTTTGAAAAATAAATTTAATACACATTTGAAATTTGGTAGTTTATTTTTGGAAATATAAGTATATATTTTGAAAAGACAAAAGATTTTTTAAATCTTTAACTTTCATATGGTTTAGATAGGTTGATTAAATTTTAAAATTGGTTAAACATACTATAACTTATTTGTATTCCTCAAGTCATGTGGGACATAAACGTATTACATTGATTTTTATTATCATGCAAACTATCACTTAATAATAATCAATCTATCATAGTCGCAATTTGAGTCTTAAAATCAGGGGCTACTCGCTCAACTAATTAAAGTGCTGATTTAAAGTTTATGTGAATGTTGAGCTAATAGATGGTTAAAATTATCAATCATAATCGCAATTTGAGTCTTATAAAAATTTTCCTTTCAGTCTAAGCGGTACTTTTCTATCCCACAAAAGACACGAAGCAACCAACTTGAATTTTACTATAAACATCCCCCCATCGATATCACCATCGCTTTTAACAACTGATCCGAGATATCTAAATCGTTCACACCCTTTAATAATTTGATCACCCAAAGTTACACTTATGTCATTAGAGCTACTACTACTAAAATAACATTCTATATATTCAGTTTTAGTTCTACTCAAATGAAGGCCTTTAGACTCCAATGTAGACCTCCATAATTCAAGTTTTTCCTGTGCTTTTTCTCTCGTCTTATCCACGAGAAGGATATCATCAACAAAAAACATACACCAAGGCACATCCTCCTGTAAATGTCCAGTAAGACCATCCATAACTAAAGCAGAAACATATGGGCTTAAAGTCGATCCCTGATGTAATCCAACAGAAATAGGAAAATATTAGGTCAATCCTCCTTCAGTTCGAACACAAGTATCAACTCTAGTATACATATCCTTAATGACTTAAATATAACTCATATCAACACCTTTCTTCTCAAGAACTCTCCAAAGGATATCTCTTGGAACCTTATTGTAAGTTTTTTTCTAAATCAATAAAATCAAAGGTAGATTCTCCTTATTATCTTTAAACTTCTCCATCAAACCTCTCAATAAATGTATAGCTTCTATAGTAGACCTGCCCGACATAAATTCAAATTGATTATGAGAAATCTTTGTAATACGTCTTAACCTATGTTCAATTACCCTCTTCCATAATTTTAAAGTATGACACGTCAACTTAATTCCTCTATAATTTGCACACTCTTATGCATCCTCTTTATTCTTAAATATGGGGACAAAAATACTCTTCCTCCACTCCTCCGACATCTTTTTATTTTTTAAAATAATATTAAAGAGTTTAGTAAGCCAAGAAGCTCCCAAATCTCCTAAATATTTCCATACATCAATTGGGATATCATTAAGTCCTATGGACTTTTCACCCTTGATTTTCTTTAAAGCTTCCTCAACTTTTTTTTTACTAATGCGACGGTAGAAATGAAACATTTTATTTTTATTAACGATATTAAGATCACTAATGTCAATCATATTTTAAAAAAATTAAAAAGTTTATCAAAATAACTCACCCACCCATGTTGAATATCTTTTTCTAAGAAAAATACTTTTTGATTTTTATCTTTAATACACTTCACTTGAGCTAAATCTTTACTTTTCTTTTCTCCTTGTTTGACTAGTTTATACATATATTTTTCACCATCTTTAATATCTAATTTATTATAAAGATCATTAAAATCAAATTTTTGCGTCACAGATTGTTCTTTTAGACTCCCAGCGGGCCTTTTGATATTTTTCCCAGTTCTCAAAGTTTTTACATTTAAACCAATTTTTGTAACATAACTTCTTATATTTTATCTTTTCTTGCACATTATTATTCCACCACCAAATAATTTTATTTAAATAAACTTTTTCTTTTGTTTCTACAAGTACATCATTTGTTACTTGTTTAATAATATTTGTTACTTTATCTCATATAACATTTGATTCATCATGAACATCCCAAATGTTGAAATTTTAAATTTTACTCATAAAAATAATTTTATTTGTGTCTTTTAGGTTTCTCTATCTAATTATACGATGATGAGTCATAATATTCTTTATTTTACTATTCTTCATCTTAAAATCTAGAACTAATAAACGATGTTGGGTACTTAAAACCTCATTAGGAATAACTTTACAATCTTTACAATCTCGACCATCTCTTCTTCTCATAAGAAAATAATCAATTTGTGTTTTATTAGATCCATTCTTATAAGTAATAAGATGCTCATCTCTTTTCTTGAATAAAATATTAGTAATAACAAAATTACACGCTAAAACAAAATCTAAAATAGCTCTATCTTCTTCATTAGTCACTTTAAAATCATAGCCACTATGAATATTTTTGAAATTTTCTATCACTCTATCTACATGTCCATTTAAATCTCCTCCAATAAAAATCCTTTCTTCAAGAGGTATCATTTGTATGAAGCCTTCGAAGTCATTCCATAATTTATTTTTAGATCTTATATCTAAACGTACTTGAGGAGCATAAGCACTTTTAATATTAAAAATTTTAGTATCAATGATGCTCCAACTGTATTAATTTTTACAACATTATCTTTCAAACTCTTATCTATAATTACACCTACATCATTTTTAGTGTGACTCTTACCAGAATACCAAAGTTGTCAATCTCCTTTGCATTTTCTTCAACACATTTAGTTTCTTGAATACATAAGATATTAATCTTTCTATGAATCATAATATCAATCAATTTCATTAATTTACCATTGAGAGTACCTATATTCCAAGATCCTATCATAATATTAATTTCATTAGTTTCATGGACTAACTTCTTTACCTGCATTCGTCCGTAATGTGGGAACCTTTGCTTATTTGACACTACACCCAGGCGCCGGTATGATGACCCTTACACACTTTTCACTGTATTCTGGCTATACAACGCGTCGCTTCTAGGGGATGTCCTAGCACTTACACAATGATCAAAAGGATTCATGTAATGATTTTTTTTTTCGACGAGTTTTACGCTGGCTGTCGACTACCTAATGCAATCCTTCACTTTTCATATTCGGGCTTGAGACCGACAGTGACAGTGTTAAAAAGTAATACACTACCTTGAAAGATAAAAATATTTGATTTCTCAAATAAAGAATTTTATTCAATATTTGATGGGTTTGCATTTTAAACCAACAAATATTTTCTCTAACTTGAAAGCCTGATTAGATTTAGATTAATTAATTTGGGTTACAAATTTACTATAAGGGCAAGTGCCTATAGTTAATTACTTCTGAAGATATAAAATCTTCTAAGAAAACTCTTTATTAAGATTGTGATTATGTTTTCAAGAATTTAACATTTAATTTTTACGATTGCTCATTTCAAATTTAAAACTAGAAAGATCAATGTAGAACAGTTCTTATCAGAACACAAAGGAGAAAATGTAGGAAGTGTCTAGATAATGTGAAACTCACTGACACTTCAATTATCTTATTATTTGACTTATTGATTTTGAAATTAAAGTGTTTGTTTGAGTTGACATTTTATCAGAAATTCAAAATTTATATCCTACGACATTCAATCGTAGGAAAGTCTAGGAGTTGATGACTTATGTTCTACTGAGACGAACAATCTCAGAATCCTAAAATACTAAATGTGAGATTTTCTAAATAAGTAGAACCTAGAATCTATTCTAACGAGAAATGTAGCACGCATGGACTTATCGCATGATCCCACAAAGGACCGGGCAAACTCGCCCACATAGTGTTGTAAAATGTGCACATTCGATCTCATGAAATATAAGATATGATAGACTATTATTTATTAGGAGGAATTATGTCTTATAAGTTGATTATAAAAATCAGTTTGTCTAAAGTATGACTAGTATGCAAATGTCTGAAGCTAATGCCAATATAATTATATCATTTCACATTTATAAATTTTATTATTCTATTTAGACAGAACTAATTCATTTGATTCGTGTTTTAGTGTCGAGTGTTAAGCAAGCTGTGTATAGATATGCAGTCATTGATGATATATGGACAATTAATTTTAAGGCTTAGTCGAGAACACTTTATAGGGGTGGTGATTTTCATTGGTTAGATTCCCCTTTTCATGCAATGCGTGAGGGCCCGAAGATAAGAGAAAGAATCAATATGTATGCATATGTCTAGAAGTAAGATTTTTGTGTCTTGTCCTAAATTGGGGGTTTACTATTTTTTTTTTTTTATTTCATTTTATTGTTTATATAAAATAATGTTATTAAGGTATGAATGCAATCATTTATTTATTTTTTGTATCAGCTTGATTTTGAGATATTGAAGTTTGAGTTATTTATATTGAGTAGAAAACTTATTCTTTAAGAGCCTACCGCAAACAATCTAGGCTAAGAAAAAAAGCATCGCGAAAAAAAATTATATGATTATTAATTTCTAAATGAGCAAAAATGAAAGTAAACACATTTATAACCAAAAAGTCGGAAACGGTGCAAGTCAAACAAAATCATTAAAGTTAGACGTAACCTGATATCGCCATGCACCTTAAAAGGGAAGAACAAGTGGGTAACGCATACTAGACCTGAGATAGACTTATCGGATGGGTATGTTTTTTTTCGGACATTTTCAATTCATGTTCTAGCACGTTGAAGTTCGTTATTTAGCTTTTGATTTGAGTTGAGGTTCATCTAGATCTTGGTTTTGCATTAAGGTTTATCCTTGTCTTTGATGTCATCCACGCACTGCCATTATGTTTGGGTTTGTCCTCGCTCTGAATGTCATGTTGGGGTTCGTCCTCACTTAGTCATCTTGCTGAGGTCTTTCCTCGCTCCTTTGTCATGTTGCTCGCTTTCGCTCTGGTGTTGTAGATTTTTTTTCTCACTCCATCATTGTGTGGGTCCCACTTCAGACAGTCAGGACAACCATAACCAACCAACAAAGACTAACTTCTAATTCCAGACACGATAATAAATAAAAAAAAATCCTACGTTTACTACGACGTTTACAAGAAAATGTTAATAACCACTGAAACACTTAAAATTAGTTTTTTGTTGGGCTTCCTTCAAATGAGTAATAACTAGATTTCTTACTTTCTTGAATTGGAAAGCTATGCATTTTAGTACTATCCATGAATTGTGACCTGAAATTTTGCATGTAGCATGTTTCTATGTTAACTTTTTGTTCTTCATTTACTTTCAACCTAGTTAGTTAACGTGGTAAAACGAATTGTAATCTAGTACTACGGGAGTAAGCTAGCGAAACGATTAAGTTAACATACATTGGTTTAGGAGGATAGGGATATTACTGCCATAACTAAGAAATTTGAGAATTCTCAAATTCCATTAATAATAATAAGCAGAGTGATACAAAAATAACTCTGTTCTTTGTTAGTCCTATCTATAAGGGGAGAGCATATGAAAAATATAACCGATTCTTTTGTTTCCGTGGGGCACTGGCCATCCGCTGGGAGTTTCGAGTTTAATACCGATATTTTAGCAACAAATCCAATAAATCTAAGCGTAGTGCTGGGTGTATTGATTTTCTTTGGAAAGGGAGTGTGTGCGAGTTGTGTATTTCAAGAATACGTTGGATTTAACCGGCTGCACTTTCTTTATATTTATGTATTCTTTTTTATATTTCTATAGTAGAAATAGGAACAAAAGGTGCACAATCTCGACGAATTACTTCGGAATTGGATTTTATTCAGAAATCATATGTAAGAACCATAGCATTTCGTGACTAATTGGTAAATGAACTTTGATTCTCTTCTCTATCAACCAATAATGTTGAGGTCTTTTACATGGTTAAAGATAAATTGTTTGAAGTCCAGGCACAGCATAGCATGGTACTCTTTCTACCACTACGTTAGTACCAAAAGGGTTGAAAAAATGAAAAAGACTACAAAGAAAAAAGGAAGAATTAGGAATTTATCCGATGTAGAACACTCATATGGATAAAATTATTTGAACCATTAACTCTAAAGATTACTTAGGGAAACAAAGAAACACGAGAGTTTTTGCTTGATTAGGGGGCTAATTGTAACAAGAAAGACCAATAGTTCTTAACACCGCAGAGATGGGCTAAAGAATAATGTTGTTTCTGGTTGTCAACAACACTAGAGTCACATCAATAGAGCTAGTATGCTAGGTCCAATTTAAGGGAGGCTCAGTTGACTAAAGTCCCAAAACTTAATTCTCTTGCAAATATTAGGTTTTGTTACTTTCAAAAATCATCAAATTTCGAATTTTTGGGCTAGATTCAAAACCGGTATGCTAGAACTTCTTTCAGACTTTGGGATTTTACTCCCTCATTATGGGATTGATACACAAAATCAGTTTCGTATACTACTTGGACCACGTGTATACTTGTGTTTATCGTCAGTGCTTTACAATACTTGGTCTGTATCAACTAGGAAGAAACCTAGCCTAGATAGGGATGTGGTCTCACAGGTTCTCTCCTAAGTTGACTAGGCCAAAGGGTAGCACTAACCAACCCATTCCATGTGGTGAACCAAGGGTACAGAGGGTGTCTAATCATTAAGTTAAGTCTCGAGGCTCAATGGGTCACCTAAATGCATGCTTAAACTCCTATGGGTACACAACCTTCAATTCCAATAACCTAGCCATGACCAACTCAACACCAAAATATGGGCTAAGGATTAAGACTAAGCATATTTCAAATCAGAAGAAGTGAAGAATTGGTTTGAGTTTCTAAATTTGGGTCTCAACTATCCACTAGTCACTTAGGGTAATCTCTAACGAAAGCCTAAGATTAGATCTTAGGCTTTAAGGAGTAGGGAGAGAGAGAGAAAGTAGATATCACCAAATGTGAGGTCAACATTGTATTATTCACTTATTCCATTATCCAACTCATCTTTTAAGTTGATGATGTTTTCACTAAATCTGTACCTTCAGTCAGCTTCACTGATTTGAATATTAAGTTTGATTTTTACGACATCTAGGACCCATCTTGACGGGGAGTGTGGAATTTTGAGTTTCCTATTTCAGTTTTATTCTTTTTTATTCTTTTCTTATTATGTTTGATGTTTTTCCTTCTATGTTTGTTTTGTTTTTTGGTAAGTTGTAATAATTTTAATTATCTTTGCTCTTGTCATTTATAATGTTAAGATTAAGAAATAATAGAATATGGTTTCTCCACATTTCTTCATGAACGTATATTTGAGAGTTCGGCTCAAGCTAGAGTTGAACATGAACAATTTATAATATAACCAAGTCCAATCCATGATATATTCGGCTTGACTCTACTAGATTATAGCAATATATATTCATATATTTTTAATGAAGTAGTTGAATCTAATACTTGGAATATGAATAATATGCTGAACAATGAATATTTATTAAAGATTAGTTGGTCGAAATGATTCACATAAGTATAATAAACAACTCCAAAAATAGTTAAACTAATTAAAGCAATAATTTTTTTATTTAAAATATTTAAGTCTTTCTGGATTAAACAATTTTGCCCTAAGAATCTAATTACATGATAGATCTTAGATTTAAATTTCATCAAATATGGATTAGTAAATTTCACGGAACAAAATTTCAAAATAACTTCTAATTAATTGGCTATGATCAATTCTGGCATATTCGATTATTTAAATGAAATAAAATTTTGAGATTGTCTTAATCTCAGTTGACTTGAGTATGAGGACACAATAGCTTGCGTGTCGCATGTGACCCATTAACTCCCTAAGCTTCTTTCTATCTACTTCATGTAATCAAAAGATTTCAAATCCTAAATTGCTCAGGAGAGCAGGAGCTACCAAATGGTGTCAGAAATAGAATTGATCGTGACATAAACTAGTCGTGACCTCCACATCAGAGAGGTCATAAAGGCTTTGGATTATACCCTAACCGAGTAGCTTCAAAGTACAAAATCAATTTCTCACCATCACCTCCATTAGAAGAAAATGTCCCGAGCTTTGGATTGGTTTGAAAATAGCTAGATTATTATAAATGCCTAGTTCGTTTGAGCTTTCTAGCTTTGTGATTTTTGCAGTGATGGAGAATGGTTGGGGAGCTGGTCTTGGCTCTAGGGATTTTATCTCACCAATCTGAAGCTAGTAGGATTGAATGAAATTTCCCTTTGACTCTTCTGCTAAGCACCCATTTACCCAAGTTTAAACCTTGAGTTAGCTGCTGTAGTTGATAATTGAGCTTAGGAGTTAGATAAATGGCTATAACCTTGTTAACCAGCCAATGACACAAAAATCAGGTCCTTTGCTTTGGGGTAGCAGAATTAACTTATTATGCTTCTTACCATGGTTTAAGCTTGTTTAATTAGGCTTTTAGGGCATTTGACTTAGATCTTGTTGCTGGTTAGGGTTTAATTAGGTTCTTTTGCATCCAATTGGGGATTTGGTTCAAGGTAAGTTTACCAGGAATGGGTTTAAGTCCATTTGGATTAGCTACTTAACCTAATCTAAGCACTCCATATGGCCATTTTGAATATTATATGCTGTCTTGGAATTGGACGATCATGGGATTGTCAGTCATCTCATTGAAACATTTATTTTGATTATAAACACCAAAAATTTAAAGTGATTGGTCTGTCAAAGGATTTTGAAAATTTCAATAATACTCTTAAGTCCTTGATTTATGCTCATGTGGACTTGGATTATGATTTTATTTGTATAGCACATGGCTGAATATATCACATGCTCAGTAACGAAATCCAATACATGAAAGATGCCTTTTTGAAAATGATTTCAAATAGAAGGGACATTTTAGCCGCAAGAAACAGCATAACCTTGCTTATGTTCATTTATATATCATCAGGATGCATGTTCTTGCTTTGTTTTATTTACTTGGTTGAAAATTGTGACACAACCACCTTTCTCATCCCAATGTACAAGAACATGAAATTTAATCCCTTATGCATTACCGTAAAGATCCCGGCTTTCTATACTTTGTTCCCTATTGAAGTTGTATCTTTCATCGTAGAAGGTTGCTTAGTTTTAACAAGATACCATATATATAAAAGCACACTATCGTCAGAATTTTAGGAAATATTCTTGATTTTTTATCATATGCATATGACAATGTCAATGTTTTAACCAATTCTAAGGTTTTTCTTCAATTTCCCACAGTTTGTGGTTTCTTTTGTGAATGCCATCATGGTACATCTAGATCTTATGAATTTCAGTGTAATCTGTTATATAATCCTTTTATTTAAAAATCAATGCTTGTTTTCTAGCCATTCTAAATTATGTTCGTCTCATTCTTGTTTGGTTTTAAAACAGCTCTCGCTGATTTGGAGTATTCTAAGGTAATGACCAAACAAGAATAGGTTTTTCTTGGTCCCAAAATGTATGGGATCATGTGTAGCATTTCCAGCTAATGGTGCTCGTCATACGTTTGTTTGACTAAAAATTATTTGGAGTTGATGGAAGAAAATTATGAATTTGGGGGTGAGGACAATAAAAGAAGGGGAATTTACATTCATAGCACACAATTCTAATGTATTTACAGATCTCAAAACATGAACTTTCATATTTCCCCACATAGCACTCAAATATTTAGTAACTTTTAATTCATAGCTTTACAGCGTCAAAGTTCTATGCATGTAAATATGAAAGTATAGGTGTGAGAAATGTAA
>JXCR01131688.1:0-37603 GCA_002079205.1 Phalaenopsis hybrid cultivar
GATATATAATTCCATTGTCTAACCATTTCAAAATTTCCTTTTTTACTACTTCTTTCATTATCACATTCAATCTCTTTTGTGGATCAACTTTTGGTTTATATTGTTCATCTAATATAATTCTGGGCATGCAGATTGAAGGACTGATTCCCTTAATATCAGCTAAGGTCCAACCAAAAGCTTTCTTATAATGTATCTAAAAGTCTTTGCTCTTGCAAATCATTTAATTCTTAAGATATAATAACAGGTAATGTAGATGAGTCGGTATCTATCAGTCTTTGTTCTTGTAAATCATTTAATTCTGAAGATATAATAATATGTAATGTACTATCCAAAATATTTGCTCTTGCAAATCATTTAATTCCGAAGATATAATAACATGTAATGTAGATGAGTCTCCCAGAAGCTCTTGCAATTAATTTAATTCTAAAGATATAATAACATGTAATGTAGATGAGTCTCCCAAAAACACATATTTCATAATCATTTAATTCTGAAGATATAATAACGGGTAATGTAGATGAGTCTCGTAAAAATACATACTTCTTCTTTTAATTCTTAAGATATAATAACAGGTAATGTAGATGAGTCTCCCAAAAGTACATACTTCAATTGAAGATATAATAACACGTAATGTAGATGAGTCTCCCAAAAACACATACTTCAAGTGGTTAGGTAATGTTTTCAACTCAAGTTTAGGTGGTTTTATAACTGATGGAAATAGATTCTTATCAGCATTTTCTGTAACATCCAACATCTCAAATCTTTCCTGAACATAATCTAATTCTTCATTTTCTAGTTTATCCAGAATAACTTCATCATTCTCTTCAATTTATTCTTCAAAATGCTCTGCTTTTTTAACATACTTTGTATCTTCAAAATTTTCTTTAAAATGTTCGTTTAGTAGATGTTCAATAATTTTCATGCGAAAACACTCATTATCTCTTTCAAGAGCAGGGTATTTCATAGATTTCGTAATGTTAAAATTCACTTCTTGATCATTTGCTCTCATATTTAATTCTCCTTTTTGAACATCTATTATAGCTTTTCCAGTAGCTAAAAATGGTCTCCCTAAACGATAGGTATTTCTTTATCTTCCTCCATATCTAAAACAATGAAATCCATAGAAAAGATAAATTTGTAAGTATTTCTTTATCTTCCTCCATATCTAAAATAATGAAATCCACAAGAAAGATAAATTTATCCACTTTTACTAACACATCTTCTATATATTTCTTTATCTTCCTCCATATCTAAAATAATCAAATCCACAGGAAAGATAAATTTATCAAATTTTTGAACATCTATCATAGCTTTTCCAGTAGCTAAAAATGGTCTCCCTAAAATGATAGGTATCTTTATCTTCCTCCATATCTAAAACAATGAAATCCACAGAAAAGATAAATTTATCCACTTTTACTAACACATCTTATCTTCCTCTATATCTAAAATAATGAAATCCACAGGAAAGATAAATTTTTCCACTTTTACTAACACATCTTCTATAACTCCCTATCTAAGAACAATGAAATCCACAGGAAAGATAAATTTATCCAATTTTACTAACATATCTTCTATAACTCCCTTAAGATATGTAACTCAATGATCCACTAACGGTAGAGTTATAGAAGTAGTTGAGACTACTCCTAATTCTAATCTTTTAAAAATTGATAGAGGCATAAGATTAATGCTGGCTCCCAAGTCACATAAAGCTCTTCCATAAATTTTTTCACCGATAGCACACGGTATTGTGAAGCTACCAGGATCTTTTAATTTTTCAGGAAGCTTTTTCTGAATAATTGCACTACACTCTTTGCTAAGTGCAACAGTTTCGTTGTCCGTCAACTTCCTTTTCTTGTTCAGAATATCTTTCATAAATTTCACATAATTGGGCATTTGCTCTAAGGCCTCTACGAAGGGAATATTCACTGTTAACTTCTTAAGAATTTCTAAAAATTTGGAAAATTGTTTATTCTGTTTATGTTGCTTCATCGTTAATTTCTTAAGAATTTCTATAAACTTGGAAAATTGTTTAACCTTTTTGTGTTGCTTCAATCTTTTAGGAAACGGTGGTGGAGGTTTCTCCATTTTTCATAAATTTCACATAATTGGGCATTTGCTCTAAAGCTTCTACGAAGGGAATATTTACCGCTTAAGAATTTTTAAAAATTTGGAAAATTGTTTATTCTGTTTATGTTGCTTCATCGTTAATTTCTTAAGAATTTCTATAAACTTGGAAAATTGTTTAACCTTTTTGTGTTGCTTCAATCTTTTAGGAAACGGTGGTGGAGGTTTCTCCATTTTTCATAAATTTCACATAATTGGGCATTTGCTCTAAAGCTTCTACGAAGGGAATATTTACCGCTTAAGAATTTTTAAAAAAGAAAATTATTTATTCTATTTGTGTTGCTTCAATCTTTGAGGAAACAGTGGTGGAGGTTTCTCCTCAAAATATCTTTCATAAATTTCACATAATTAGGCATTTGCTCTAAAGCTTCTACGAAGGGAATATCAGTATATCTTTCATAAATTTCACATAATTGGGCATTTGCTCTAAAGCTTCTACGAAGGGAATATTTACTGTTAACTTCTTAAGAATTTTTAAAAATTTGGAAAATTATTTATTCTATTCGTGTTGCTTCAACTTTTGAGGAAACGGTGGTGGAGCTTTCTCCACAGTAATTTTCATTGGTGTAAATGGATACTCTAAATCTGGGTACTCACGATCCTTTTCTTTTTCGGTATCTACTTTGTCTTCTTCAGTTTCTATTTCTTTTTGTACTCTTGTCTCTAATTCTCTTCCATTTGGTAATTGAATCACCTTGATTTGTTCTTTTCCTTGATCTTTATAATTTGGTTCCATAGAACTCGAAAAAGTTCTTAATGTTCGGTTACTAAGCGCAGTAGAGATATGCCCTAATTGGTTTTCAATATTCTTAATAGCAATTCTTTGATGTTGTAATTGATTTACTTGAATCTGTAATTGATTTCCTTGATTTTGTAATTGTTCACCCATGTTTAATATCAGCTCTTCCATAGATAACTTCTTCTCCTAATTTGAGTATTACTGTTAAATCCTGGAAGATAAGAAGGTCTATAGTTAATAGTTCCCAAGGTTGGATGAATTTCCTAATGGCTTCACTGAGTTGTTTGCCCATTGTTAATTTGTAGAAGAATTGTTATTCCAATTAAAATTTGGATGATTCATCCAACGAGGGTTATAATAATTCGAATATGGGTTGTTGGGTCTATTAATAGCATTTAAGGTCTCATATGACTAGGTTATAATAGTTCGAATATGGGTTGTTGGGTCTATAATAGCATTTAAGGTCTCATATGAAAGTTGAACATCCACAAATTGCCCTAGATGAATTTTCTTCCATCATAGGAGGTGTTGAAGAATAATTCATCCCATAATGATCTAAATTCTTTGATATTGCAACAATCTGCGAAGCAAACATAGATATTGCATTAGAATCATGGATACTCTTGATATTGCAGCAATCTGCGAAGCTAACATAGATATTGTATCAGAATCACGGATACTAGCTACTCTTTTAGGATTTACCCGCTCAGAGGGCCATTGAAAATTGTTGGTAGCCTTCATAATGAATAAGCCTCATCAAAAGGTTTTGACATTAGAGAACCACCAGCCGCAACATCTATAATCGATATAGAAACCAACTAATCCATTATAAAAAGTTGAATTATTAGCTAATTTGGTAACGAATGATAAGGACACTTCCTAAGAAGATCTTTAAATCTCTCCCAAGCTACATATATTGACTCTCCATCAATCTGACAGAACGATNATCTAGGTAGGTGCTCATTTTATATTCCGTGATTATTCATGTTGTTTTCCAATTGTATCAGAATTTCTAGGTTCTCTTCTTAATTTTTTAATCCTTCTAACAGTGCGTTCTAATTCTGAATCGTAGGGTATAAGATTTTCAGGTCCAAATTTACGCATACAATTTGAAATCTCTACTCAGTAATACAATTAACGTAAATATAAAAAAAAAATAAGTTGCAATTTAAGTAAAAATTTTCTAATAATCCTAATTTGTCCGTTACTATGATCGTGATTTTACTCACTCACTCAATCACTCCCCGGGCAACGGCGCCAAAAACTTGATTGACTTTTTTTTGTAATCAACAAATATAAGAATTGATGACGCTGCTAGAAGATTTAATTTCCAGCAACGGTGTCCAAAGACTTGATCGCAACTTTATAGATGTGTCTGATTTGGTTAAGATGTATAATTATAATATTTAATAATGTTAAAGTCGAATTTGTCACACAAGTATACATATCACTCAAGTATTATAAGGCTTTAATGGAGTCCTAGATATCGATCCCACAAGGAGTGGTTTAGAATTACAGACTAAGACTTTAGAAAAGCAAAACTTTAATCACAACAACGACTTTCAATTTACTTATCTATCACTAATAGGTAATTGAAATAAATAGATAATTTTAATAACTAATAAATAACTAATGATATAAAGTAGGTTTAATTGTGATATTCAATATATAAGAAAGCATCCTTCTCCTTGTCAATAAATTATAGTGAATGTTAGGATAATTTTAATAACTAATAAATAACTAATGATATAAAGTAGGGTTTACTAACTAATAAATAACTAATGATATAAAGTAGGGTTTAATTGTGATATTCAATATATAAGAAAACATCCTTCTCCTTGTCAAGGAGGGTTTAGGATAATTTTAATAACTAATAAATAACTAATGATATAAAGTAGGGTTTACTAACTAATAAATAACTAATGATATAAAGTAGGGTTTAATTGTGATATTCAATATATAAGAAAACATCCTTCTCCTTGTCAAGAAATTATAGTGAAATGATCTAATGTGAGTTCAATACGAAAAAACATCATTCTCCTTGTCAAGAAATTATAGCTAATGAGGTTTTTAATGTGATATTCAATATATAAGAAAGCATCTTTCTCCTTGTCAAGAAATTATAGTGAAGTTCAAATGTGATATTCAATATATAAGAAAACATCATTCTCCTTGTCAAGAAATTATAGTGAATGGAGGTTTAATTTGTGATATTCAATATCTAAGAAAGCATCCTTCTCCTTGTCAAGAAATTATATTGAATGGATTGAGGTTTTTAATGTGATATTCAATATATAAGAAAACATCCTTCTCCTTGTCAAGAAATTATAGTGAATGGACTGTGATATTCAATATATAAGAAATCATCCTTCTCCTTGTCAAGAAATTATAGTGAATGGATAAGTGAATTAGTTCAAATGTATATTGTGTCAAATAGGAGCATACCTATTCTTTACCCTTGGGTCCAGGCATAAAGAACATTGAATATTCTGTCAAATAGGAGCATACATATTCTTTATCCTTTGGTCCAGGCATAAAGAACATTGACTAATCCTATGCCTGGTTATTGATTCTGCAGCTAGGCTTGGAGGATACCGGCACTCACTTCGGAGCTCCCACGTTCCCCTCACTTGAGGTCTAACATCTACACATCAGCACCCAAACGATAGGACCGAATTGGGGATTTTATTCTGTCACTCTAAAATCTCCAATTCTTCGCCCGATAATAATATTTCCCTATTTATTTGCACCCAACTTCCAAGGGCTTTGACCTCCCTGAATCTTGGATGTAACCCTCACTTTAGTTGTAAAACTCAAGATATTTTAACAAATCAATTGGCCACATTGAAAGTAAATTAAGATCTAAGTGAAAAGATCATCACAATTTCTTAAACATTTTCATGGCTTCACCAATTCAAATCACCATTTTATAAATCTTGAGACAAGGAGAAAGACAGAGAAAACTACTTAGAACTCATCGAGAAAACACAAAAAAACTCGGAATTCATATATAAAATCAAAGTCATACAAACTACAACAAGTATAATCTTTAATTTCTCCCCAAGATCACTCCTTGAAGTTCCTCTGAATCTCTTCATTTCTTTACAACACAGATATCCTCTTTGAAGTAGCAAGGAAGAAGAAATCTCTCACTTTGCCTCCTCTCTTACAATCTCTCGAAGAAATCCTCACAATTGTTACACTCTAGTAACTCTAGCACTTCTTAAACTCCTCTATTTTCGGCCAAAATATTCTTTTAAAGTTGTAGATGACCTTTCCCAAGAGGTGCCTAAGCATCCCTTCAAAATTTGGCCTTATCCAAAGCTTGAGTAGGCATAACTGTCGATCTTGCCGTCGGTGGGGTCGATGATGCCGTCGGATGGCTTTTAGAAAATTTTTCCTATAGTCTCGGGAAAATCTCATCGTCGGCGGTGTCGAGGGCGCCGTCGGCGGCCTAGTTCAAATCTTCACATTTTGGTCATTTTTTTCTCCAAATTCGCTCCTTTTTGCATCTTTTTGCTCCAATCACCCTAATTCCTCATTCCTGCAATAAAACATCAAAAATACCTTTCTTTAAAGTACAATATCATAAAAAACAGTATAAAATATGTATGAAAATCTCAACATATTTTCCTTTGGTCAACCAACAAAAATTAAATTTTGGAAAACACATTTTGAAAATTAAACATGATAAAAACAACAAGAAAAATGAAAATAAATCTTTTTAGTTGTTTCTCTCGATTTCGTGGTCTCTTACTCTTTGCTCGTGTAACACGACTGTCCTTCTGCACTAGATCTCACAAATTTTCACATATCTTCCTCACCAATGTCAGCATTGTCACATGACACATATCTATAGGTTTAACACCACCAAATCCTTGTAAATTTCAATTGTTATTTTTGGAATCAGTGCCTAAATTTTGATTCCCTCCTTTCAAGTTCGGTACCTAAATTTCGACTCTCTTTCTGAGATTGACACTTAAATTTAAATTCTCATTTTAGAATCAGTCCCTAAATTCTGATTCCCTCCTTTCGAGGTCAGTCCCTAACTTCTGATCCTCTTTTTGAGATTGATACTTAAATTTCAATTCTCATTTTGGAATCAACCCCTAATTCTGATTCCCACCTTTCGAGTTCGGTACCTAAATTCCAACTCTCCTTCTGAGATTGATACTTAAATTTCAACTCTCATCTCGGGATCAGTACAAAAATTCTGATTCTTATCTTTCAAGATCGTTACCTAAATTATGAATATCATTCTGAGATTGATACTTAAATTTCAATTCTCATTTTTGTAATTAGTCCCTAAATTCTAATTCCCTCCTTTCAAGTTTGGGACATAAATTCTTACTCCCTTTCTAAGATTGATAATTAAATTTCAATGCTCATTTTTGGAATTAGACCCTAAATTCCGATTCCCTACATTCGAGTACGGTACCTAAATTCTGACTCTCTTTCTGAGATCGATACTTAAATTTCAATTCTCATTGTTTGAATCAGTCCCTAAATTCTATGTCCCTACTTTTGAGTTTGGTATCTAAAGTTTGATTCTCTTCCTGAGATTGATACTTAAATTTCAATCCTCATTTTGGGATCATTACATAAATTTTGATTCCTATCTTTCAGGATCAGTACCTAAATTCTGATTCCCTCCCTTTGAGGTCGGTACCTAAATTTTGATTCTCTTTATGAGATTGATACCTAAATTTCAATCATGAGTTCTAGATCAGTACCTAAATTATGATTCCTATCTTTCGAGGTTGGTACCTAAATTTTGACTCTCCTTTCCAGGATTGATGCCAAAATTTCAATTCTCATCTTTGATGCAGCACCTACAACTGATTCTCATCCTCTGTAAACACTTGAAACATGATAATTTGAAACCCACTCTCTGATTTCCAGCGAGAGTTTATACTACTTGATTTCAATCAAATATCCATCTGATATACTCCCCAATAGAAAAACTAGTACTCAATTTTACACTCCTTTCTAGGTCTATTGACTTAGCATTCTGTGTTGGTTTTATTGATCTCTTCAGTGAACGCCAATATGCGCAATGTGCTTTGCCCAGCACACTACACCTATTGGGGGTCCATTTGTTGACCTGACTTCTGGTTGAGGTTTATTTTTCCCTCTTTAGTTTCCTAAGGTCTAATCATAGAACTTTCTTGTTCACCATTCTTAGAAAATTATAAAAGTATCCCTCACCAATAGAAATTCTAAACTCTTCTTTCCTCAACTTGAAGTTCCACATATTGGACCTAACCTCTACCACTTAGCAGGAGGGGTCAGTATGGAGGATCTCAAGGAGAGTCCCCATAGCACTGTTTGACCTAAGGGCTGACACAGGGAGTTGGTCTGGAGCTAGTTCACTCACTTCACTCATTATCACCTATATCCACACACAACCCTGAGACCCAAACTTGTTAACTTTGATCCCATAATCTTTTGGGAGACTCGTGTAGATGGTCCCCTAGACCCACTAGCCCTAGGCTAGGCTTTAGCTAAGACCAGTACATAGAGGACCAAAATGGAGATTTCATTTGTCCATAGCTCATGCATCGTGGTTGGTATGTCAATCCTACCCAAATATCCAACTTGGCCTTACCTAAAAGCCTTTGAAATCTCAAATTTCGCCAAAAATCCCAATTTCACCCAAAATACCAAAATTTGTCCAAAAATCATTTCAAACTAATTCAAGGTACCCAAGTTCCCCAAAACCACCCAAAATTCCCAAAATTACCAAAATACCCCCAAAACCGCAAAAATTACAAAAATCCCTTGTCACCCCCAAGCTTTCCCAAAACCTCCAAAATCACTTCAAATGTCTCCAAAACTAATTTAGACCCTCCAATTGAACCCAATTTGGCCAATTTGACAATTTTGAAGAAAACCCTCAAATTGTCTTTAAAGGCCCAATTTCCCCAAATTCATCCTAAATGTCCATCAATTTGGCCCCAATCCTACCCAATTTAAATTCCAAACTCAAATTAACCTTTCATATGACCAATCCAAACCAAATTTAAGCCTAATTGGCCCATGCTTTAAGCTCAATTTTGATCTAAATCAAAACCCCCAATTTTGACCATATGACCTAATCTCACCTAATTGAACTGGATAGCCTACTCAATTTGCCCTAGTTTGAATCCTAAACTCTTCATAACAATCCTACACATCAAATTTGACCTTCAATTGACCTTAGTGAAGCTTCAATTTCAGTTAATTTTAATCAAAGTCCAAAAATTCCCAACTTTGCCGCAAATTGGCTGTCTCCAAATTCTACCAAATTGAATGCCCTAACCCCAAAATTGATACCCAATTGATGTTGAAAACTCTTCACGACATTTCTATAGAGCATTTTCAACTATCAATTTGCACTTAGCCCAACCTTAGCCCAACCTAGACCCAATTCTAGTCCAACATGCCCAAATTGACCAAAACCCCAAAATCGTTTAAATTGAGCTTCCAATTGAACTCAAAATCATTTCAATCCTTCACCAAAAATCTTCATTTCAATCATTTACACGATGTTGATCAATCATTTGGGCTCAAGGTCATGACTAGCCCAACTCAGACCCAACTTTTAGCCATTTCGACCCAAATTGGACTTATGCACCAAAATTGACTTAGCCACCTTAAAGTCACCAAATTAAGGTTTCCACAGCCACTAACCACACCTTATTTACTAGGCTAAACCTCCTTAAAACACCCAGGTAAGATATAGACCAATGGGTCCCTAAATTAAAGGATTTATTCCCAATTTTGGGTCTTAATCAAAATATTTTCCCCATCATCACAAACCCTTGGAGGTAAATTATAATTAAGCCTCCCACTGACTCACCTGATCTTTTGGCCACCTCCTGTGGCCCTGTTGGCCAGCCTAGTGACTGGAAAACACCAAATCCAAAAGGCCCAACCTAAAATTCAAACCCAAACTCACCCATCTTAGCTACTTAACTCTGATTGGCCCTTAGCACTTTGAAGCCTTCCACCTCAGCTCCACATTGCACCCAATTGAAGGCCATGACAGCCACCCGAGACTATTTTTGTTAAACCCCTCCTCCATGGCTGAAAGGGGGGCAATCAAATTTTCTTTGGGAAAATTATGTTGAATTGTTCCCAGATCTCCTCCAAGACTCCCTAACCCCATTGCAACCATCCTTTGGCCATCTCCCCCATCACTTGAGCTTAATTTTTGAACTCAAAATCAAGGGAAATTTTGGCCATCCTAAAAACTCCCCCAAATCCCAAATTTATTTGCTCTTGGCTTCACCAAAGCGAGAGAAGAGGATCCCCATCCAAATCACCCTCTATTGACCCCTCTAACATATCCCTAGTAGGGGTGTAAACGAGTCAAACATGAGCGAGCCATGCTCAGCTCGTGTTAGGCTTATTTTTATTTCGAGCTCAAAAAGTGTGTTCATGTTTGGCTCGTTTACTTAACGAGCTGAACACGAGCTGTTCATGAACAAAGGGTCCTTTTAACAACCCTAATAATGTAGCCATAAGACAATAAGGTTTGAGAAAGATTTAAAAATTATTACTTATATTAAAACATCATTTGAATCTAATTTAATAATTTTTATTCTATTTTCTTAATCAATATTTTAATTAATTATAAATCTTCATAGCCTTGTGGTTAATTAGATTTTTTTAAAATACAACTTAATATATATATATATATATATATATATATATATATCTAAACTTTATGAGTAGTATTTTTTGCCAAATTGAGCCGAACATGAACAAACACATCTTAGTTCGTGTTCATCTTGTTAACTGATCGAACGAAATTAACAAGTCGAACACGAGCTTCTTAACGAGCCAAACACGAGCTGTTCTCGAACAACGAGCCTTTTTGACAGCCCTAGTCAGCTGGCACCTTTTTGTACTGTGTTTTGATGCAGCAGATATGATGAGACATGTATCAATTATGTTCAACTTATAATATGTATTCAGTATATGGTGTTTTAGATGTATTCAACATGTTGTCTTTTGATACCTCAGTATGTACTCAGTTTGTAACTCATATTTGAAGCAGATTAATGAAATTTCTTTCAAGTTTGAACTTCTTTTTCAAATTGCTCTTTTCGTGCAATTGATAAAGTGCCACAAAACCATACCACAGTTCTAAATTATATTGAACAAAGAACGATACAATGAATGCGTGATATTAAAATTTTAAATATTTTTAAAAATCAATCAACTAAAATTAAAATTTAAAAATATATTTTGATAATTAAATATGTTAAAAACAACAAGAAAAGAAAATGATAAATTTGTTGAATTTGTTTTTCTTGAGTTTAAGATTACTTACTCTTTGCTTGCGCAATGTGACTATCCTGGTCTGCACCAGTTTTCTCACTTTTTTCTCAAAATTTCACATTCTGCATAAAATCTCACGAAATTTTATAAGTTGTCCTCACTATTGTCAATCTTTACTTGGTACATATCTATAAGGTTAACACCACAAATTCCCTGCACCATGTTCATATTGTTCTCAGGTCAATACTGAGATTATGATTCCCTATCTCTTGGGTAGGATTTGAGTCCTTGAGCATTCCCTCACAATGTAGTAATATATTTTTTATCAGCTCTTGAGTTGAACTTGAATCCTTGAGCATTCCTTCCCAATGTAGTAATATATTTCTGATCAACTCTTGAATCGTATCTGAGTCCTTGTGCTTTCCTTCTCAATTTGATCTTTTCTACTTCCACTTGTGTTGGATCTGAGTCCTTGAGCATTCCTTCCAATGTAGCAATATATTTTTGATCAACTCTTGAGTTAGATCTGAGTCCTTTTGCTTGCAATCTCAATCTTATCATTTCTGCCACCTCTAAGGTTGGATCTGAATCCTTGAGTATTCCTTCCCAATGTAGTGATATATTTTTGATCAGCTTTTGAGTTGGATCTGAGTCCTTGTGCTTTCCTTATCAATCTGATCTTCTCTTGCTACCTGTTGGGTTGGATCTGAGTCCTTGAGCATTCGTCCCCACGTAGTGATATGTTTCCACATAATACCAACCTTCGGGGAAGAGGATTCTGACATCCGCTTAAACATAGCTTAGCAATATTATAAATTTTAGATGAATCTATGTTAAGTTTGCACTTTATCAATTTTAGAAATCTATGTTGGTTTTGTTGATCTCGTCGGTCAACGCCAATACGTGTGTTGTGCTTGCCCAACACATCACACATATTGTGGGTCCATTTGTTGACCTCATTTTTGCTTGAGGTCTATTTTTTCTTCTTTAATAGCCTACGGTCTAGCCATACAACTTTCTTGTTGACTATTCTTAGAGGGCTAGAAAAGGAACCCACTAGAAATTCTAAACTCTTCTTTACTCAACTTGATGTTCCACATGTTGGTCTTAACCTCTAGCACTTAGTAGGTAGGGTCAGCATGGAGGAGCTCAAGGAGAGTTCCTCATAGGATGGTCAGACCTTAGGATTAACCCTGGGTGATCTTATTTGGTGGGCCTAACTTGCACACACTACTATTTTTCACATACCTCAGGCCCTATAAACCATTAAGTTGGTCTCCTAATTCCTTTTAGAGAACTCATTTGAGTGAAACTATAACCCTAGTCTTTGGCTAAGAGGGTTAGGACCAACATATTAAGCATTTAAAATAAGTCCTCATATGGTTCCTATTGGTTTGACATGGCTTCATGGCTTACTTGCCCATTCTAGCCCAAAATCACCAAATTACCAAAATACCCCTACAACCCTATTTTTTGCCAAAGATCCCAAAATACCCAAAATTTTGCCCAAAAATCATCTTAAACCACTCGCTACTACCTAAATTTGTCAAAATCCACCAAAATCATCAAATTCCCAAAATACCCCAAAATTGCCCAAAATTACCAAAATGCCCCTCATGACCTAAAAATTCCTGAAAATTTTAAAATCATCCCAAATATTCTCAAATATTTCCAATTTCACCAAATTAGTTTAATTTGACCAAAACCCCAAATTTGCCCTTAAAAGCCCAAATGCCCCCAAATTAACCTCAATTTTGGCCCAACTGGCTCCAATCTCGCCCAATTTGAATTCCAAATCAAAATTCAGCATCCCAAATCCTAATCTAAATAAAATTCAAGCCCAATTTTATCGAAATCAAAAAGCCCCAATTTTGATCATATGCCTAAATCCATCAAATTTGCTCACTAATTCATTCAAAAATCACTTGAATTTTTTTCAAATATTTCATGATATTTCCATACACCAAATTCAATATTCAATTAGTATAAAATTTTAGCCCAAGTTAAATTTCAATTTTAAAAAAGCCCAAATCCTTAAGTCATTCCAAAAAGCCCACATGGCAAATTTTATCCCCATCATTCATTTAATTAAAATCTTCCCCTAAGTCTCAAATTCATGATCAAATTGTTCTATATTAAGCATCAAGCCAAAATTCACCAAAAATACCAAATAAATCCAAAATCCCTCCGCATGAAAGTTGAACAAGCCAAAGAGAAGCCATGAAGCCACTCTCAAGCCATAGGTGAGCCATGAGAGCCATGCCACATCACCACACTATTAGTGGCAAGAGATCAAGCTACTTTCAAATATCCTTAAGATTCTTTTAACCCCTCCCATAAGTCACCTAAACCCCATACTTAACCCAAATCATTTGGATAAGGACCTTACCAATGATTAAGCTGAATCATCTGATTTCCCTCAACATCCAAGCTAGTCCTGGTGGGTGAACCCAACCCAAATTAATGAATTGACCAAATTTGACCGAAAAAAGCCCTTCCCACATCCTATTTTTGTTCAAAACCTTTACACATGGCCAACCCCAGTTGACTTCACCATACCCAAGTCGTGACCTCCCTTAGTGGGAAGGTGACCTCTCCTTAACCGGCCGACCGCCCTGGGTGCTAGAAAAGCCACCCTCAAGTGCGCTCCCCCATGACTAAAACTTAAAATTAAACCCATCTAAGTTGTCTTATCCCAATTATATTTTTGCACCTTGCTGGCATCCACATAAGCAACCTAAAGAACCCACCAATTTCCCTTGGTGGCCTCTCCGTCCCCCTTTATTTAAACTTACCATCCATGGTCAAAAGAAGAGAGCTGGAAATTCCTTGGGGAGACTCTGTCAAATTGCTTCTATAGCTTCCTTAAGACTCCTTGAGTTCAATCCCACCATCCTTAAGCACTCAAATCCACTGCTCGAGCTCAATTTTGGAGCTTAATCCCTAGCCCGAAACAGGACATTCCCAAATACTCAACTAAATCAAAATTAATTGCACGCACACTATCTCCATAGTGAGAGAGGAAGATCCCCATAGAAGCCCCACCACCAGAGCACCCTAGGGTGGACTTTGACCAACCCCGAAAATCGGCCTTGGTCGAACTTGGGTCTAGACGATTCATCCTGAAGCTCTTTGGACCTCCACGAAGCTTCTCCAAGAATCCAACCGAGGCATCCCCTCTTGGCCTAAGGTTTAACATTTTCCCCCCATCTCAAGCTTATTTTAATTCTCCATAAGTTTGGAATCGATTTCATGGTAGGTTAGTCATATGGATAGTTTCGTCTCACTTAGACGAGTCCATAGAATCAAACCCGAAGTGATTAGGTAAAGTGTACTCGAGATAATAGGGTTTTAAGGTGGACGACTCGCGGGTTCAGTCCATTTGAGACGATGAAAAAGCGTCGTCAGATCGCACGTGTAATGGATGGACTAATGGGATCATGCCGGATGAGAAGATGAAGCGGTACAGAGGAGACGTGTGGTGGTTGACTTAAGTGACGGCATCGAATGAGAGCACACCACGTGGAGCTTCAGAGTCGCTGTAGGATTGCGTGACACTGCATCAGTTAAGTAGGAAAATGAGGATTTTTTTATATAAGTAAATAGCCAAAACTTCCAAATTTCATATCTTTGTGTAGAAAAATCACAAAAATAAAATAAAAATACCCTCTTGCTCAGTGAATAGAGGAGAACAATGTGGATAATTCTCATGTCCATTTGATGCAAGTATTTTTTTAATTAATTAAATTGTATTTTTCTTATTTTGATTCCCCATTTGCATAGCTATTTCACCATGACAAGGGACCATGGGGCTTTTGACGTCTTTGTTTTTAGGCATCTCCCCTAAGTGTTATAAGGTCAGGGGGCATTTCTAACTAGAGATTTCAAATTTTAAAGTTAATGGCCCCTATTTTGGTATAAAAATCATAACAATCAAAATATTCATCAGAAAAATACAAAACTTATTTTGGTAGGTTCACTGTTGTCAAAGGATCCTAGGAAAAACATAAACTATATTTAACTCATTAGAAATAACCCTAATTGTCACTAACCCTAATCATGAAATAAAAGCTAATTTAAAGTAATTAAGAATGTAAATGACATAAAAAACTATTCCACACTGTAATTTAATATTAGAGAAGCTCCCCATAAAAAATTCAACTCAATTGGAGTTAATTTGATCACTCAGATGGATTAATTAAGTGAAATCATATTTTCTTAATTAAAATAATTCTAATAATTAAAATGCAACTCAAAAAATTACCAAATTGATATCAAGAGGTCCTTATGACCAGAGGAACCTAATAAAAATCAAATTGGAACTACAATAAACACTTCACTTTTTTAACTATTTTTGGGAATTTAAATATTTAAAAATTAATTAAAAATCATAAGAATTACAGAATTATAAAAACACACTAAAATATCACATTTGGCTTTCTGATCACTTGGGACAAATTAAAATAATTTTCCTAATCCTCTAATCCAAAATATTAATTTTAAAAGCTTAGAAATGAATTTTCTTTAATTTCTCACTAAAATAATTCCAATAATTAAAATATAAATAAAAACAATCTTAAATTTATTTCTCTGGGTTCCTTGGACTTAAAGAGATTTAATAAAAATATAAAACTTAATTTTCCATTTAGAAAAATTATATTTTTTTCTCTGATGTTTTAATTAAGCCATAAGTGAGGTAACATAAAATTATTAAGTCATTTGAGTCTAATTTAATGAATTATAGGGTATTAAGGCCTTAGGGGCAAAAGGGTAATTTTGGAATTTAAGGCTTAATTAATATTTAAGCTTAATCAAAGGGCAAAATGGGCAATAAATAATCTTAATTGATATGTTTTGATGATTGGAATATAAAAGGGATAAATGGTAGTAACCAATCTCACTTTGATCTTATAAAAGATAAATGTGTAATTTTCAAAATTAATGAATTTTGGAAGAATATTTAAATAGGGTGATATTAAGATGAGGGTTTGATTTTATAAGATCTCGGAACTTACTGGTTTTAAGCCCCACTTAATGGTTTTGAGTTGATTTATAATTCTTGATAATGATTAAGATTATAAATATAAATATTGGAAAAAATGCTTTTTCTTGAAATTATAAACCTACCCATTAAATCTTAAGGGCTTAGTAGTGAACTAGGATTAATCAAAATGTTTCTAATTAGGTTCAGAAAATAACTTATAATTAATTTAAAACTTTCAAAACACTACAAGCCCATTCTTTAAAATCAAATTAATTAAATTCCTTAAGGTCTTTACATATATAACTCATAAGTGAGTATCAATTGATAATTACCCCATCAAAGAGAAAATCAAAACATAATAATTCCTTGAGCATAAGGGTATTAACTGGATGAACTATATAGTAAACATAATAAGACCAAAATGAACTCAAGATAATTTCAGGGACTATGAAATGTCTAAGGTATTACCCGAGACTTCTTCATAATCATTTAGAAATCTTGAAGGACATCTGGACTTATTATAATTTGCTTAAAGGAATCATCCTCAAAATTTGGAACCACCAAGTTATGACATAGGATCTAGTAGACACACCTCAAACTTGTATTGTCTACTTTCTTTATAAGCATGTTTTAAATCCTGCAAAATTATATATACGCGTATGCCTTGCAAGTACTAAACATTCATGTGGAGGAACGAGAAGACTCGTCATGTACACTTTTACAGTTTACATTACTTTCCTTTCCTGTATTTTTCCTTACTACACTTTTTACTTATAAATTTGCATGCTAAATAATGATGTCACCTTGCATGCTAAAACTGAAACCTTTAGGATAGTCACAAAACTGAAACCAAAACTAAAATCAACCAAGATAAAATTCACCGCTATAATATTCAAAATATAAGACAACTCAAAATTTAATCACAAACATCACAAAACAATAATAACAACTAAATTAAGAAGTCTCTATCGGATGATCGGGAATCCCTCGGAGGAGGTAACCTATGGTTGTTAATGAGATTTCGCACAGTCTAAATAAAAGTATGGAACTCATTGAGTTGAGTTTAGTAAATTCATTCGAACTAAGTGAATCTGAAAGAAAATAGTGGTACCAGAACAAGGGAACCGTAGGATCCTAACCGGTGTCACTCTAATTAACTTTAACATGCTCCATAATATTTAAAGAATCATAAACATAGGGATATCTGATTTGACATCATAACTTGACACATTAGAAAACTTAAACTCGCCACAACGAGCAGCTTGGAGCTAGCGTTTTGGGCAGTGATACATCTAAGATTTATAGTGTTTTTAGACACATTTTTATACATATTTTTTAGGTATTACGCTTTAATGGAATATTTTAGTTTGTTTTTTTTTTCAGGTACAAGTAGAAAGATGAAAAATGCTAAAATGAGTGAAAAAGGATCAAATTTGGAGCAAAAATGTGAAAATGGTCCAAAAGTGTTTTTGTATCTAAGCGCCAGATTTGGCGCTTAAGCGCCAATGAAACATAAGAGGTTGAGCCTAAGCGTTGGAGGTCCCAAGCTTAAGCGCCAAAGGCAGTTATGTGATGGTTTACTTCATTTTACCAAATTTTGAAGAGAAATTTGAGACACCTATTGGCTAAAGAGGGTGGTTATGACTACTAAAAACAAAAATATGGTTAGAAGACTTGTGAAAGAAGGCATCCTTTGGAGAATACATCAAATTGGGATACATTCTAAAGAGTTACCAAGGCACCTCATGGAGATTTGTGAAAGAAGAAAGTTCAGACTTTTTAAAGAGTTCTGAAATGTGCTATAAAGGGGGAGTTTTGAGAAAAACATTTGGAGAGATTTTCAGGCACTACAAATTTACTTTATCCTTTTTGTATTTTCTTTTATTGTGAGAGTCAAGAGTGTTGTTAAAGAGAAGAGATTCAAAAGAACTTCAAGAGTTTGGTCGAAGATTTGAGATAAGTTTTTATCTTTTTTAAACTACTTTTGATTTTAATCGAGACTTCTTGTTCGTTTGATAATGATTTCTACTTTTAAACTAAAGTGGTATTTTTATTTCTCCATGGATTCTAAATAGTTTTCTTTTATCTTTCTCCTTAAAATAATAAGTAATTAAAGTGTTGGATGGATGTTGTGGAGAGTATTAATCATTAATGTTGGAAGAAGTTGTGATGATTTAATTCCATGTACTTCATTTACTTCTTGATCTGGCCTACCTAGATGTTAAAATTTATTGTGAGAACATGTAAGAACGTGCTGGCATTATCTCAATCAACAAATAGAAAGAGTCACATGAGGTTGTATGAATGAGAATGTAATTCATATGATTTAGTGCAAATACATCAGGAAATAATATTTAAAGGGTGTAGAGTTAGAGGACTTTAAAGTGAAAAGTTAAAGCCCCCAACTTGGTTTATTATTTTAGGTTCTGATATGATATGTTAGCCCCCAGGTGGAGAGAATCAAGGGAACTCTAGAGTGAGAGCTCGTATCTTCCCTGCCTAGCCAGTCTTCAAAACTATTCAAACTTTAAATTAGCCAATGTTCTTTATAGCATCTCTAGTAAGGGTAAAGAATTTTATTACTCTTTTTTGGCACAACACAATTTGTATACTTCCATTACTGATTCAAGATAAGGAGAAAAAAATTTTTATATTTAGTGCTTTTCTTTACATAAACTCAAGTTATCTTTAGAAGTTATTACTGTTTTGTCAAAATATCAAAAATACCAAAAATATTTGAATTTTAATTACTATAAAAATATCTACAGTCTAAGTAATTATTTTTTTTTGAAATAGGAAGTTTGTTGTTCAATAGTGCATATTGCTAATTTTTCCTTTGGGTTCCATATTCAGGTCTTAATAAAAATGTTCTATATTACTTGATAACGATACGTATACTTGTGTAATATCCCAATGTATATAAAAAATTAAAAAGTTAAATTCTTATTTTCTCCAGGATCAAGGTTTTGGGTCTGTTACAAAGTAAGGAAACAAAAGTGAAAAATGTCATCAAAGACATTGTTATACTGTTGCATATAAAAGCAAAACATGTTTTCACCAGCTAAACCATTCTTTAGAATAAAACAACAAGTTCATAGAAACTCCAGTTTGTTTGCTTATGTAAACATAAATCCTCAATTTATCTTTAGGCCTTTGTAAAACTCTGCTATACAATTTAATCCCTAACCTACTTTAGGATTCTGAGGTTGTTGTCTATCACGAACTAAATCCTCACATCTTCTAGGTTATTTGTGTTATTGTTTCACATTATTATAAGCCCTAAGTAATAAAATTGGCAAGATGAAACATTTAAATATTTCTCTTCTAAATTAAAGCCAAACCATAGGATAGCTTGGGAAGTCACGGAGCTTCTCCTCCAGATCCATGACATCACATGGTTCTTCCCCCTTGGATTCCAAACTAAGATGTTCCAAACTTGAGTCATTCCCCTTTCACACCTTTTTTTCTGATCTCGTTGAAAAGTCCTAACCCCCTCTTTGAAGATAATAACCCTCTATTTTTTATCGAGAATTTTCTTAGGTAACTTCGGTAATCTAGGATGCAGTTAACTATAGAGGCTTGCCGTTATAGGAAGCTTTTCCAAACCCAACTTAATATAAACACTATTTAATTTTTTGTATGAAATAAGTGAATTTGTCAGTCAACATAAAAAGGTTTTACAGACTTAAACAGATGTCATACAATCTTTAGTTTATTTATTCAAGACTTCACCAGTAAGTAATGTATCTATCCCTCAGAATAGATGCACTACAAGCGGTATTAGACCCATTTATTTAAACTACTAGGGATATGAGATCGTTCGGTCTTGTATTTTAAAAAATTTAAAATACTTTTTTTTTTAAATTATATATGTATTAAATTAAATTAAAACAGGTTCTAGGATATGCATCCTTGTAGCTGACAACTTAACAACTCCCAACTTTTTGTGCCGATAATGCAATACGAAGAATGCCTCTCAATTTCAACCTTCTGCTAATAGCCTTTATGAGCAGAGCCAATCCAGATCTCATCAGAGAAAGGTAAAGTATTGTAATGTTCTACCAAGATATGAGCATGCAAAAATAAAGTAAATGTTGGGCCATCCATTTTTAAAGGTTTACCAAAAGCCGCGACAAGAAATAACATTTCATGATTAAAAAGATGTAAATTTAATCTAGGAAAATGCATCTAAATAGGAATAGTGGGGGGTTCCACTGTAGTATCAAAGTCTACTGTCCATTTTAAAATTTTCATAGGTACATCAACAATTATAAGAAAATGATGGGCAAACAAATGGGTATAGTCCTAATCGTTAAATAACTAAATGAGGATATGTCGCCCATCCAGAAGATCGATTTTCCAAAAACCATAAGTTTTAAAGAATCAAACTCCCTCCTAATAAATTCCATCTTAGGGTGCCCTAACATAAATTTTTCAACCAATGCATGCCGACAAGAAGATGTGAGGATATTGGTTTCACCCTTAGAGACGAACATTGCAAGCTTACCGTTCATTTTCCTAGTCTTCCTGATGAAACTACAATCACCCACCAAGATTTAAAGCATCATGAAATGCTTGAGGAAATACCAGTTCTACTGATAATGGGACTACGACCATAAGTTAAAGCATCCACAAAGGTCTTTCCATAACCACATCGTAAGAGACCCCTTAAGAACAAAAATAAGGGAAACAAAAATGAAAGAAGCTAAAAAGGGGAAGAACTCACTAGCAAAGAGTGCTAAATGAAGAGAGGAAACCATTGTCGCCCGAGGGAACCACCGCCCCTAATCGCCAAAGGGAAAACCATCATGCACCCTCTTATATATATATATATATANCCCAACCTCAGCAAGTTAGATGAATTCAATGATAATATCAAAACTGCTAGCTTGTTTGATCTCAGTTTTCAGTTCCCCATATTTACTTATAGAAGGGGAAAGATTATGGAAAGGCTGTACAGATTCTTGGCTAATGATTTTTGGTTTCAAAATTTTTTGCACACTTATGTCTCCCACCTTAGTTTGGCATCCTCTGATCATAGACCATTGTTTGTTTCAATTATTGTCATCCCTCCTACTGTTCATGATCAATTCAAATTTTAGAACATGTGGATTGAACACCTTGATTTTTTGAATCTCATTAAAGAACAATGGAGGGGGGTAGGGAATTCAACACCTCAATCCTTTAATCATGCTTTGGCATCTTTTGATAACAATGGTTAAAGCTCTCAATGAGTGGAATCCGAACTCTATTGGAAATGTCTATGACAAAGTTGAACAAGTAGATAAGATGTTAGCATCATTAGAAGCTGCTATTGCTGCTGGTTTACCCATTGAATCTACTCTAGTGAAAGGTACTGAAAATGGTCTAATTGTAACTGAGTGATGGAGCAATTTCCTAGCAAAAGTTGTTGTCAGTGCATTTCAAGGGGGAGATAGAAACATTAAATATTACCATGCTTGTAACAAATATAGAAGAAAGTGTAATACTATCCATAGAATTCAAGATGTCGATGGCAGCTGGATTACTGATTATGGGGGTATGACTAGAAATGTTGTGAACTATTTAGAGATCTTCTTACTACTCCTCCGTCAGTTAGGATTCCAGTGAATCATCAACTTCTCCCGGAGGAGCTGAACTACAATGAAGACCTTAAACTTAGTCACATTCAATCAAAATCTGAAATTTGGGATGCATTGAATAGTATTGACAGCTCTAGAACTGGAGAACCAGATGGTTATACTTCAGCTTTCTTTAAAAAGTCATGGCTTATAGTCAAAGGAGAGGTTTTTACTACTATTCAAAGCTTCTTTTTGTGAATCCCTTTACCTATTTTTTTTTTGCTCTTCCAATTATGTACTTATTCCCTAATCCACTAATTAAAGTAATTGGAATCACTTCAAGCCCATCGACCTTACCAATGTGTTGTGTAAGACCATTAGTAAAATCATTGTAGCCAAACTTCAACCTGATTTAATTCACCTTATCAATCCTAACCAAACAGCTTTTGTGTAGGGCAGGTCTATAGCTGATAATGTATTACTCTCCCAGGAACTCTTCTTAGATGTAGGTCATCCTTGCAGAGGTGGGAACCTTATTTATAAGCTAACCTGAAAAAGGCCTGTGACACTATTACTTAGGACTTCATCTTAGACTTTCTTTAAGTCCTTGGAGTTTTGTGCTCTTATTTTTAAATGGCTGAAATAGAATGCACATTTTTTTTTGATGAATGACCAGGCTTAAGGTTTCTTTTCAGCCTCCAGAGGAGTTCAATAGGGTGACCCTCTCTCACCCTCCATCTTTATTCTAGCAATGGATTATTTTTCTCGGCTCATGGAAAAATCCCTTCTACAAAAATATTACTCAAGATATCATCATAAGTCTAATATGGAGGTCACTTGCCATATCTATGCTGATGAGATTATTTAGTTTTCTAAAGCCAATAAGACAACTGTTAAACAGGTTAAACAATGTCTTCAAAATTTCTAAAAGGCTTCACGTATGACATTCAATCCTTCTAAATGTTATTTATTTTTTAGCAAGAGAACTAATCCTGTAATAAAACGATGGATTTCTCATTACACTAGATTCTCAATATCCTCTCTTCATTTTAAGTATCCGAGGGTGCCACTAATTAAAGGAAGATCTAAGCTGGTGCAGTTTGATGATGTCCTAGCCAAAGTAGCAACTCAGCTCAACTGTTAGACAAATTCCTTTTAATCAAATGGTGGAATAGTCACCCTTTCAAAAAGCATTTAAACATCCTTCCCGTCTTACATTCTATAGGTTACTGCTATAAATAAATCTACCCAACTTCATTTGGAAGGAAGCTTCAACAGATTTCTTTGGTCGGGCCAAATACATCAAATGCATTGGACAAGCTGGCAAAAGGTTACAAAACATTTTCTGGCTTGGGCACTGGGGTGCAGCAAATCCAATAGGTTAACATGTGCAAATTATGGATCAAATTAAGGGAACAAGAATCTCTTTGGGCCAAATTCATGAAAGGAAAATACTAGAGACACTCTCATCCCAATCAGATCAACAAGAAGCTAGGAGACTATCGAACATGGGTGTAGATTTTAAAAGTTAGACAACAAGAAGAAAGGTTATTCATGTTGGATCTGAAGAATGGAAGGATTCGCTTCTGGTTAGATAATTGGTGCCCCCAAGATCTGTTACTTCTTAGACCAACTGTTATTAATCTCAATCTCTTAAGGATTGACTGCTGAAATTGAGATACCTTGTCTTATGAGACTCTTCAGTCATTGCTGGACCCAATTGTTGTTGCCTGTATTTCCAAAGTAAAGTTTAATAGGAACCAAAATGATAAATTTGTGTTGAACTCTTGCAAATTGTGGACACTTTCCAATTTCATTTACTCCAAACTATTCAGTTGGGCTTCTATTTCATAGGGTAAATCCATATGGAACAAATTCTTGTCTTCCTCCATGTCATTTTTCTACAGGAGAACTTTTCATAATTTGCTTCCTGTTGATGATCTCCTGAAACTAAAAGGACTGAGAGGCACTTTCTTGTGCCATTTATGTCTGGCTGCTGAAGAATCTATACAATATCTGTTATTTGAATGTACTTATGCTCAGAATGCCTGGAAGGACCTCACTAATGATTTGGTTGTCAACCTGATCACTCTGGATTGGTTTACCCTTACTACCTGTTGGCTTAGCTCACACCAAGTCAAGCTTGGACCTATTCATTTTATTGTTGCTTAGTTTATATGGATGGCTAGAAACAAGACAAAATTTGAAGCTCTCTCCCCATTTGTTATGTAGGCAATTGTCATATGCAATGCTTTCCTTTGAAAAATGATCAAATTTAAGGGCTTCCTCGAAATATGTTGTTTTCAGCATTCTACCTTCTCGACCTGTTTTACTATCTTTAAGCTTTTTTGGAGAAAACCCCTCCCAAACTTTTATCAAGGTCAATACTGATGGTAATTTCACAGACTCTGGGGCTGGCTTTGGTGGTGTCTTTAGAGACTACATTTTTTTATCAACTGTTTTTCTATCCTCTTATGATTGCCCAAGTTGCTTTAGAGAGTGAAGTAGATGCTGTCTGTTGGGCTATCCAATTAGCTGTCGGATGCATTGGGATCACTTGCTTGTTGAAACTAATTCTGCTCTTCTCATTCTGATAATATCTGGTGAAGCCCCTCCCCCTGGCATACTCTCCAATGGCTGAAAATCATCCTTTCTCTCAAGAATTCCTATCACTTCACCTTCTCTTTTATTGATAAGGAAGGCAATTAGCCAGCTAATTGGTTTGCTAGAGTGGCAAGCAATTCTGAGGGTGCTTTATTTTTTGCAGTTCCCCCTCTCCCTCTTTCTTTTTTGCTTAATGAGGACCCTCTTGAGGCGCCTGGTCTTAGAATTGTAACCCCCTCTGATTCTTAATACAATTCCCCCTTTTCAGAAATATATATGTATATATATATATATAGAGAGAGAGAGAGAGAGAGAGAGAGAGAGAGAGAGAGAGAGAGAGAGAGAGAGAGAGATGTTTGTTTTAAAAAATATATATACTTAAACAACCTTATTAAAGAAAGTTATAAGAATTGAGAGAATTGTGAAGACCGAAGAAACTTGTGTTTATTTTATAAATTATACATTTTAGCAATTTATAGCCGTTGGAATTTGCGTCGGACTGCCGTTAAAAAAAGAATTTTAGCAGGTTATAATTATTATGCGATGTAAGTCATTCTACCATATATTATTTATATAGCTGGCATTCTTCTTTGTTAGTACCTTGTATTTATATTATAATTTAAATATAGCTTTTACGAATTGAAGTTTTGACTTTTATATTCTTACTATTAGGTTGACTTATTTTTTTGTTTCGGTGCTTCTTTAATATGATTTATTTATGATAATTTTTCGTACATTTAAAATTATGTTATTGTGATTATAAACGGTCGACCTTCCTATTTTAGAAAGAGTCTATACATAAAATTACATTTGGAAAACCGACGCAATACACCAAACTGAGTAGTAGAAAAAAAAAAAGTCGTGTATCGCGTCAGTTTTCCGGATGTAATATTTTTTATTATTCTAGAGCGTTGAACGAGTATAGTATGAAACAGCTATTGCCAATATATTTCGTTTGATCCAATGACCGGAGAACAATTTCGATATAATTTGTTAGCAAATCGAACACAGTTTGAAATATTTAAAAATTACCAAGACCTAATCTGACAAGCTAAAATACATTATTTGAGATTTCCACCCTTAACAAAAGTGACGAACACTGCTGATTAGATTGAACAAGATTATCATGACCTGATTAGGGGCCTTCAAATTTTCAAAATAGGGACATATAGTGCAATGGTGATTTAAATTACAACTATTATTTCCAAATTGCTTATGAATTAAAATTTATTCAATTTCTAAATGTTTATCTAAGTCCAAAAATAATAAGAAAAATAATAATACACAAAATATAAAACAAATGTAAAATATATAGCTTGATCTAGCATTGTCTCTCCTCCAATGGGCAGCTTCTCTTTTGACACTCATGCTTTATTATTATTTTTTTCTTTTTCACATTATGCATTTAAGATCTGAAGATTTTTTTTTTTCTTTTCAAATTAATGTTTTACATTATCCTAAACTGTACTATTTTTTTCTGTAATATTCACATCAAACATCGAAATTTATTTTATTACAAATAAGTCATCTAATTTTTACATGAGAAAATATAGATAAAATTTTAAGAAATTAAAATAGTTAACTTTTTATTTGCTATGACAAATTTAAGTGGTATAGATATAAAAATTTAATTTAATTATTAAATATATAAATATATAGGAATTTAGTGGTATGCATATGAACACTACATTTTTTTAAGAATAAAGGACTCCGCTATAATTATAATTATTTCCATATTATAAGATATATTTAATCAATAAGTTCCACTAAATTAATTAATCATAATCAAAATAACAATTTAAATCATTTTAAAAATTGATATGTCGTCAACAAATCGATCATCCAACCCAAATCTTGAGGTATGTCACGATCATGAGACAATCATTTAAGCAAAAAGAATTTAAACTTTATTCAAAAGTCATCCAGAGCTTAGACTTCAACAAAATTATAGTCAAAATGATCAGCTTGACGAGGCGGACCAAATAGTGTCCCAATCAATCCAATACGAGTCAAATCAAGTTTAGATCAAGCGATCAAACACTTTTCGAAGCTTCTGAATACATTGAAAGGTCAAATGAATGTCGAATTTAGTGAGCTTATAGTCGAATCAAGCGTCTGAACAACATGAATCCAAAGATCCCAAGATAACTCAGTTCCGTTATTGCTAAGGCAATCAAATGTCAATCAAATGTCATCTGATCAAAGGAAGTTCTCTGGATCGTCCAATCAAAGTGGTTAATAATGCTAGGGGGGGGGGGNAGAAAAGATCTAAGCCTAACTCAAGCAACCTATGCTAAATTGTATCAATGAAGGTCTGTTCCCTAGGCTGACTGGCTTTGGAATAAATTTCTTGCACCTTCTATGTATTTACTGAGGTGGAGATTGTTCAATCATTTCTTGCCAGTTGATGAAATTCTTAAACTAAAAGGCTTGAAAGGTCCCTCTAGGTTTTCTTTATGTCTGTAGAATGAAGAGACTTCTACCCATCTATTTTTTTGGTGCCCTTATTCACAAACTCTCTAGAAGGACTTCCTCACATGCTTAACCATTGATACAATTTTTTTGGATTGGAATAAGTTATTTTTTTGCTGGACAAGCTGAGCTAAGATAAATTTGGGCTTTATCACTGGTATCTTGGCATGGTTCCTTTAGATGTCCAGGAATCAAGCAAGTTTGATAATTACCTCATCATTGCTTCTAAGGTGACATCAAATTGTAATACATTCCTCCTGAAGCCAATTACTCTAAAGAATTTTCCTAATATATTCAACTCATCATGGCAAGGTGTTACCCCCAAAATGGAAGTCATAAAGGTGATTTTGGAAAGTCTGTCCCAAGCTTTTATCAAGGCAAGCATTAATGGTAGTTTTTTAGATCAGGGTGCTCGTATAGGGGGAGTTTTCAGAGATCGTGCATGTAGGTGCCTTATATTTTTCTACTCTCCCATCTCAGTCAAGGATCCTTTGGAAGCTGAGGTGGCTGTTGTTTTTTGGGCTATAAAGTTAGCAACTCTCAACAACTAGGCTAATCTATAGGTGGAGATGGACTAATGTTTACTTTTGAGCTTTCTCACTGCTTAAGAGTCTCATCCTTGGCATATTTCTCAATGGCTAAAGAGGATCAAGGAATTGAAAACTCCTCCTATTAATTTTACCTTTATCTACAGAGAAGGCAACAGTCCTGCTAACTGGTTGGCCAAAGTTGGGAATGCCTCTAACCCCACTCTTGTTTCAAAAACTCCTCCTTCTTTTCTTGATTTTCTTTTGGGTGGGGACCTTTTAAATGTCCCTTACATTAGAATTTGTAAACGAATTTTGATGGAATATAATTCTCCTTTCCTGCTAAAAAAAATACATACAACTATCTATATGAATGTATGTATGTAAATATCAAGTAGAAAACCAATCATTAATCTCAGCATCTTGTCCCAACAATCCACATACGTGATTATTTGAATGCCTTGAAAAATGCTCTTAAGAAAATATTTTATATGATGTAAAAAATATTCACTGTTTCATTATTTGCGAAGTCTAATTTTTTTTCTCAAATTGAAAGTTCACTGCAAAATTTAATTTATCAATTTCAAAATGAAAATTCACTTTGGTATTTTATTTGAATTACCAAAATTGGAATTATGGCAATGAATATTAGATTTTAATGTGAATTTTCATTTTAGAACTAATAAATTAAAATTTTTCAATAAAAAAATCGTCAAACTAGATATTTTAGCTTTTTTCAATGAAAAAAGCGTCAAAACCCGTTTCATTCCCTATTTTTATTCTCCATGCATCCCATTGTTTTGATGTCATTTAGTTATTTAAAAACTAAATTTTATTATTGATGTACACATGATGAATTTCTATCTTAAAATTGATTGTAGGAATCACATATATACATACATATGAAGAATGTTGTGGGTTACTCTCATGGAGTTACATTTGTGATTGAAGTTAGCAGTTCCTACTCTACAAGAAGAGACTCCCTCACTAGACTTACTATGAGGAGAAATAAATCTTCTCATCATGATTAGCTTCCTTTTTGGAATATTAGGGGAGTGACTCATCCACTTTCCTCAAAAGGACTCCTTTATCCCAATAGGAAGCATAAACTATGGTGTATTTCTCTGCTAGAACCTATGGCTCACAAAAATCCCCAAAAAAATCATGAAACAACTATATGGCTTCTCCCTTTATGCTAATATAACCAATATGATTTGGATTCTTTGTAGATATGAAATTAATTGGTCAGTTATGATAGATGACCCCCAATATGTTCACTTTCATTTTGGTATGGCACTCAAAGTTGGTTATGCCACAATAGTGTATGTTGATTATAATATGGCAGCCCGTAGAGATCTTTGGGATGGTATTAAAGCTATTGGAAATTCTATGTATTCCCCCTGGCTGGTGGGGGGGGGGNCCCTGCTTCAGTCAACCACCGCCAACATCTATTGACCATTGTCGACCTCATTTTTGGTGAGGTCTGTTTCCTTCTATAGATCCTAGGATCTAGCCACATGACCTCCCGCTGACTCTCCTAAAGAACTAATGTTGGGACACATACCAATTAGAAAATTACAGTCACTTCCTTGAATTCTTGAAGTCTCGTATGTGTTGTTTCAAATCCCCAGCGCTTAGTCGAGCCGATTGAAACAAAAATATTGAAACTCATATCGAGTTCCTATAAGGATAGTAAAAGCTCTAGGAAGAACTTTTGGACTTAGGAGTTTTCGTTCTTCAACTTCACACATAATCTACACATCACACATAAACATCACAATTCACATACAATTCTCCGATCACAATCTAAATTAAAATTTAAAATAAACAAAACCCTCATAATAATAATTTGAGACCCTTTGGCACGAGTCGAGCGACTCGTTATTGAGACTGTTTTGCTAGACTTTTGTTGTCGCTTAGGTGAGGGCCAGTCGACAATTTTCTAGTTGAGTGTCTTTGTCCAGACCAAAATACTTCATTTATTATGTCATGCAAATTAGACTTGAATTGGTTTGACCATGATGAAACGAACCGCGCGGGTCCATCCAAAATGTTGAATTTTACATAGGGAGAACATTTTCATGGAAACGATTCCAAACAAGGGCGGATTTTGTGAAAATTGACACGGTTGGATAAGAAAATAATAAAAATAATAACAATTTTAACAATAATAAAAACATTATATAGAAAAAATATAAAATAAATACATAAACACACCTCACCCATCCCTCATTCGATCGCATGCCCTAACCCACTCACAACACTCCCTTTCTCGTTATGTCTCCTTGGTTGAGTAATCCCAACACAATTTGTTCATCTTAGTGTGTAAGTACTTCAATTTCAATCTCAAACAATGGTGCAAAAAACTTAACCACACTGTGCATATGTGCTTTCACCCTTTATTCTCAACTAAGTGCTATTAAATAAATAATTCTTATTTTTCTCCTTAATTCAATATTATACATTTGGGATACTACGAAAGTGCACATATCATTTCAAGTAATATAGGATTTTCTCTTATTCCCTAAGTATTGATCCACGAAGATGGAATAACTATTTTCATCATCTTAGTAATACTCTACTTAAACTGCAAGTAACTTATCTAGGAATTAAGGTTGAAATTGTATAAAGAAGTCACTAGTGCATACATATTATATTTCTAAACTTAAAGGAAATGCTAAATGTTTCTAAACTAGTTTTATGTAGAAGAGTTCACATTGTATAAAAATTTCTTCTCCTTATATTGAGATTATAAATAGTGTAGGAATCAAATGTTTATAAATTTAAATCTAGGTTAGTAAAAAATAGGAGTATACCTACTCTTTACCCTCTTCTGAGTGCATAAAGGGTAAAAGATGCCTTAACAAGCATTGTTTAACAGGTTGGTCCTAGTGGGCAATGCAGTTTAAGTCATCGGAATTGACATGAGTATGGTTGTGCTAAAGGTCTATGTTGTGTCACCATGCATGTTATTAGCTTGCATTTAATCTCCATTACTTTAGAATTAAAAAAAAACATTTTGTTATTACTACATACGTCATAATTTTAAAGTTTTGCATGTAGAGAAAATGACCATATATAAGAGCAAATCATTTCAAAATCCATCCTGGGCGACAACCTTTAAATCCTTCAAACTATTAGGATTGGGCCAGTGTGGTGACCCCTTCAAATTCATACATAACAAGAGACTTACCCTGCACATAGATGATGGTTAGATTACTTATCATTTGAACTTGAATTACTTGGAAACAACATAACAAGTGTTCAAAACATGCACAAAAAAAAAACAAAAAAATGGATGTGGTAGTGGCTCATGTTTTATTATTATTTTTTTCTTTTTCACATTATGCATTTAAGATCTGAAAATTTTTTTTTTCTTTTCAAATTAATGTTATACAGTATCGTAAATTGTACTGTTTTTTCTATAATATTCATATCAAACATCGAAATTTATTTTATTACAAATAAAGTCATCAAAGTTTTACATGAAAAAATATAGATAAAATTTTGAAAAATTAAAATAGTTCATTTTTTATTTGATATGACAAATTTAAGTTGTATAGATATAAAAATTTAATTTAATTATTAAATATATAAATATATAGGAATTTAGTGGTATGGATCTAAATACTTGTTTTTTTAGGTAAGTGAGATGCATTTTGTTTTCAAGCCTACATAATTATTTTTATTTGAGAAATTATTTTCATTAATAATTAAGAACTCTGCTATAATTATAATTATTTCCATATAATAAGATATATTTAATCAATAAGTTCAACTAAATTAATAAATCGTGATAAACAAACAATTTAAATCATTTTAAATATTGATACTGTCAACAACTCGGTCATCCAACCCAAATCTTGAGGTATGACACGGATCATGTGACAATCATTTAAGCAAAAAAGAATTTAAACTTTAATCAAAAGTCATCCAGAGCTTAGGCTTCAACAAACTTAGAGTCAAAAATGATTACCTCGACATGGCAGACCAGATAATACCAAAATCAATCCAATCTGAGCTAAATCAAGTTCAGATCAAGCCATCAAACATTTTTGAAAGCTTTTGAACATATTAAATAGGCAATTGAATGTCAAATTTAGTGAGCTTATAGTCGAATCAAACGCCTCAACAAGATGAATCCAACAATCCCAACACTGCTCAATTTCAATATCATTAAGGCAATCAAATGTCCATCAAATGTCATCTGATCAAAAGGAAGTTCTCTGGATCGTCCATTCAGAGGGATTCATATTGCTACATTAATTGCACCAAGTGCACTGTAAATAGAGATCCACCCCTTAAATGAGGGGGGAGGAGGGGGAGAGTGCTTGAAGCTTGAATAAAAGAGATTGAAGCTCTTAGAAGGAGCTAATGTCTAGCACTGCTCCTGCTTCAGTCAACCACCACCAACATCTATTGACCACTGTCGACCTAATTTTTGGTGAGATATATTTCGTTCTATAGATCCTAGGATCTAGCCACATGACCCCCAACTAACTCTCCAAGTAAACTAATATTGGGACACATACCAATTAGAAAATATCAGCCACTTCTTGACTCCTTGAAATCTCTTATGTGTTGTTTCAAATCCTCAGAGCTTAGTTGTGTAGATTGAAACAAAAATATTGAAACTTATATCAAGTTCCTATAAGGATAGGCAAAGATCTAGGAAGACCTTTTGGATTTAGGAGCTTTCGTTCTTCAACTTCAAGCACAATTTACACAACACACACAAACATCAGAATTCAAGTACAATTCTTTGATCAAAATGAAAAATAAAGTTAAAATAAACAAAACCCTCATAATATAAATTTGAGACCCTTCAGCTTGGGTCATGCGACTTGCTGCTAAGAGTGTTTTGCTAGACTTTGGTCATCTCTTAGGCAAGGGATAGTCAGCATTTTCCTTATTGAGTGGCTTCGACCAGAACAAACTACTTCTTTTACCGCATTGAGTAAATCAGCCTGGAATTGGTTCAACCATGATAAAACGAACAGTGTGAGTGCATCCAAAATGTTGAATTTTATCTAGGGAGAACATTCTCATGGATACGATTCCCAGTAGGGCAGATTGTGTGAAATATGACATAGTTAGCCAAGATAATAATAATAATAATAACTTTATAAAGAAAAAATAAAAAATAAAAACATAAACACACCTCACGACTCCCCATCTCACACGAAAGGACTGATAGAACCACCCCCCCATATTCGATCGCATGCCCTAACCCACTCACTACACTCCCTTTCCCGCTACGTCTCCTTCATTGACTAATCCCAACAGAATTTGTTTTTTTTCTTATTGTGTAATTAGTTCAACTTCAATCTCAAACAAAGTGTCAAAAACTTAACTTGCACTGCCCGTATGTGCTTTCACCCTTTTCTCTCGACTAAGTGCTATTAAGTAAGTAATTCTCATTTTACTTTTCAATTCAATTTTAAACATGAGGGATACTACGCAAGTGCACATATCATTTCAAGTAATATATGACTTTCTCTTAGTTCCTAAGTATCGATCCCACAAAGAAGGAATAATTTATTTCATCAACTTAACAATACTCTGCTTAAACTGTAAACTTATCTAGAAATTAAGGTTAAAATATATAAAAAGGTCACTAATACATACAAATTATATTTCTAAAGTTAAAGGAAAAGCTAAAATTTCTAAAATAGGGTTCACATTGTATGAAAAATCCCTCACCTTACAATGAGATTAAAATCAGTGTAGGAATCTAATGTTTATAAATTTAAATGCAGGTTTGTAACAAAAAGAAGTATACCTACTCCTTACTCTCGTTCGAGTGCATAAAGGGTAGAAAATGCCTTACCAAGATATATTTGACAGGTTGATCTCAGTGGGAAAATCAAGTTAAGTCATTGGAATTGACACATGTATGGTTGTGTTAAGGATCCAAGGGATCTTTGTCATGTCACCGTGCGTATTATTAGCTTGCATTTAATGTACATTACTTTAGAATAAAAAGAAAACATTTTTTAACTACTACATACCCCATAATTTGAAAATTATGCATGTAGAGAAAAAAGCCATATATAAGAGCAAACCATTCCAAAATCCATCCTGGGCGACAACCTTTAAATCCTTTAAATCTTTAGAACTGGTCTAGTGTGGTGAACCCATCAAATTTATACATAACCATAGACTTACCCTGCACATAGATGCTACTTAGATTAATTATCGTTAGATGTTATGCTAGGCTAGGGCTTAGGATATTAGGTAATAGTTTTGGATGCCTCTGGCTATTTTTCTTTATTGGCTTTCCTTGTGCTAGCCATATGTATCCTTTTTGCTTTCTTAGTGTGCTAGTGTGCTTAATGTGAATTACAGTATAGTAGGGCATTATTTTGTATGGATATGTGCTTATTTATATACATACATAAAGGTATCGCTAAGGGGGATCTATGGAGAAGCATGTAATGATTCCTATCCCTTTTTTTTCCAGGGGTTATTCAGCTCCCTTCATTAGAAGACCCGGCCTATTTTGTGTTGTATAGCTCTCCCCGGTAACGCTTGATTTCATGCAGGTCAAGTATTTCATTTTATCTTTAAATGTATTTGATAGAGTTTCAAGGTTGAGTTTATATCAGAAACAAGGTATGGGTATGAGTTTGAGGAAAATGACTCATCAAACCACATAGGCAGGACAAGGGGCTGCAACTTGTGTCCCATACATTAAGTATGAATTCCATTTTTATATAGACATAGAATCAGACATTTATTTGTTGATTTCGACTGCTTTTCCTACTTTCTTGGGATATGTTGTTGACCCAATGGTGTTTTTTCCTCTTTTATATATTTTTAAGTGCTTTGCAATTTTATTTGAGTGCTTATATGGTTTATTTGTTTTCTATTAATTTTTTTTGGCTAATCTGGGATATTAAAGAAAATGATATTGTAGGCTCTCTATGAACTTAAAATTATAATTGTTCTACTTATAAAAATCCTAATAAAAGATTAACATACTCAAAATTTTATGATTAAAAGATTTAGGATATTCAAAATCTGTCTTTTACTTCCTTACATGGACTTCAGGCCAGCTTTAAAATGGGTTGCATGTGTGACCATAAACTAATCATGTTCAATAGGGATTGCACTCTTACAATTTTGGTAGATGATCGTATCATAATTGCATGTCCCGAGGAGAAGCAATTCTGCTTCTCCAAACCCAATTAGTCAGCATACCCTCTTTCATAAGTGGTTGTCTTGTGCGCCTAGGGTGTTAGAAGGCATTCTGACCCAGATAGTTTTAAGTACTTAAGTTGGAGCATTTATTTTTTTGTATTTAGGCCCCCCTATCTGTTTCTTTCCTCATACATCATAGCCACTTGAGTGGGTATAAGTCCCACCACTTGGGGCACCAGTCGATGTTCATTAGATACAGTATTATTTTTCTGACCTTAAGAATACAGAGATACCCTATGGATGACACATCTTTAAACAAGCTGAGTTAACTATCTTCTCGACCAAGTAGACTTAGGATCATAATAGCTTGGATGACAGGTCTGTGGTACCCTAACCTGACTACCTCTACCTGTTAGGGATTACTCCTCCCTTCTTTGACAACCCCTACTAAGTCATGTCTCATCTTTTGACTTTGTTTTAATCATATTGACAATCCTATAGTTGATGAGCTGTCACTCGTTTGGGATATAATAATTTGTACTCTGCTCTTATTGTCCAAATGTGCTATGTGATATCGGGATTATTCATCAGGTTCCACTTGTTGATGAGTCCTTTAACCACACAGGGACTGTGCGAGACTCACTCTCTGGCCCATGTTTTAGCAGAAGCTTTGCAAGTATCAGAGCATTAACCTGACCTGCAAACTATGCAAATAGTTTAGTTTACTTATATGGCCAACATGATCCATTTTATATTCAACGGCTAGTGTGCAAAATTAAATATTAAGTAAATGTGATAAAATGGTTTACACACTAGGGGTATTACACAAGTATATGTATCGTTTTAAGTAATATAGGATTTTCTTTAAAAACTTCAGTAACAATCCCACAATGAAAGCCAAAACTCTTATAAAATTGACTTTAATAAAAACCTTCTTTAAATTTTAGTAAACTTATATGGGAAACAATCAAAAGTTCTTTTGAAGTATCTAATATTATAAAATTAAAAGGAATGCTAAGTATGCTAAGAAAATGCAAAATGTGAATGCGAGACAATCTAAAAAAGCTTTAAAATGTAAGGTTCTCACCAAACTATTCTAAACTAACAATGTATGAAGAGTTCAAATTTATATAAAACTTCCTTCTCCTTTGCAATGAGTTTATAATTAGTGTATGAAAATGAATTCTAACTATAATTAAAGTGTTCTTCGAAATAGTAGCTATCTTATTCTTTACCCTTTCTTGAGTGCATATAGAACATTGACTAATTCAGAGTTTGGTCCCTAAACACATGGTTAGGCTGGGAATATATTAGCTCTCACTGTAGAATTCCCACTTCCCCTCTCCTGATGGCTAACATCTCACTTTAGTTTCCAAACATTTGGACCAAATTTAGGATTTTAGCCTGTCACCCTAAAATCTCCAATTCTACGCTTATCAAAACATATTTCCTTTTTTATTTGTACTTAACTCCATGGACTACATTCTCATCCATAAGACTAAATGTGATTCTTACTACCTTGGAACACAGCCTATTTCGGTATGTTTTACAATAATTTTAACTAATCAATTAGACAGATCGATAAGTAAATTAAGCATATAGTTTGAATCATCAAAATTTATGGATTTTAAAAGCACTTTTAATAAACTACATTCATCCACATAATTATTCCTCATTGTAGGTAGAAAGATAAAGAAAACTACTCAAATCCTATGGGGAATAAACAACAATACATAAATATATTGATATATAGAAGCTTACAAGACAAGATTAAGTAAAATAAACAAAATACATAACTTATCATTGAACTCCTTCCCAAGGAATCCTTCTAGTTTCTTTGAATCACTTCCTCTCCTTACAATTCCACTCCAAACTTTCTTAGAACTGTAGAGAAGAAGGTATCTCTCACTTCTTCACTTCTCCTCCATGTCTATGCAAGCCTCCAAGACTTTATCCTCCCTTTGAATCTTTAGAAGTCCCTTTAAATAGAGCTCTCAAAATCCCCAAGCGTTTCTTCAAGAACATCTTCAAAATTTCTCCACAATCAATTGATCTTCTAGATAACTGCCTCTGGCGCCTAGCCGCCAGACCCTGACTCCTTGGTGCAGGCTCTTTGTTTTTTGGTGCCTAGGCGTCAGATCATCATTGGCCTTTTTGCTTCATTTGACTTCAATTTGCTCAATTTTTGTTCCATTTGCTTCATTTGCTCCATTTAGTGTTCCTACATGCAAAAAATTAAAAATTCCTTACATTAAAGTGTTGTATCATAAGAAATAAGCATTAAATGTGCTAATAAAATCAACATATTTTAGGCATGTGAAGCATTCCCTCTGTGGGATGACCATCCTTTGATAGACCTATGCTAATCATCACTACTATGTAAGTAACATTCGGTGCTAAACTAGATTTTGTTGATCGAGAGAATGGATATCCCGATGTCAGGTTTTAAAAGAAGTTTAAATTAATTTTTATGTATAAGTTGGAGAAAGTAATATTTTTTAAAATATGAGACAACACTGATCTCATATACTCAGTAGTTTAAATAAACAAGCCTAACACTATAAGTAATGCATCTATCCTGAAGGGTAGATACACTACTTTCTGGTTATGCTCGATTAAATAAATTAAACAATTTATGACAACTGTTGAAGTTTGCAAAAAACCTTTTTTTTATGTTTACCGCAAGTTCCCTTATTTAATATGAAAAATTAAATAGAGTTTACAATAAGTTAGGTTCTTAAAGATTTCCTACAAAGAAAAGCTCTTATAGTTAATCATATCTTTGATAACTGAATTCACTTAAGAAAAAATTTGATTAAAGTCAGGGAATTTCATCTTCAAGAATTTCAAGGGGTAGGACTTTTCAAAAGATCGGATAAAGAGGTGTTAAAGGGAAATGACTCAAATTTGGAACATTTTATTTTGGAATCCAAAAGAAGAAGAACCAGGAGATGTGATACGCCTAAAAAATGACTACTTTTGCTCAATTTTAATGATTTTTAACGATATTGCATGTCGGCACTAATTTTGGTGTGGGGTTTGCCCGTAAGAAGCTGTCGGTCATCAGAATTGAAATCCTGTTGCCCGCTTTGGAAGGACGTTTTTAAAAAAATTAAGTTTTGAAAAAGATGAAGTCAAACTGACTCCATAATTTTCATAGTTTAGATGAAAGAGCGCTTTA
>JXCR01131691.1:5459-46501 GCA_002079205.1 Phalaenopsis hybrid cultivar
TAATTACCAATAAGCCATGGACCAAAGGAAGCCCCATTTTGGGTCCTCTACATAGTGGTCTTAGCTAAACCATAGCCCTAGGGCTAGTAGGTTTAGGGGACCATCTACATGAGTATCCAAAAAGGTCAAGGGATCTAGACTAGAAGTTTGAGTTCAGGGTTGTGAGTGAATGTGGGTGTAGATGAGTGTAGTGAATGCCTTAGCTCCAGACCAAGACCCAGGATCAACCTTAAGGTTCAGCAATCCTAAGGGTGACTCATCTTGAGTTTCCCCATAGTGACCCCACCTACTAAGTATTTAGAGGTTGAGTGCAATATGTGGAACTCCAAGTTGAGTAAAAATAAAGGCAGAATTTCTAATGGTGAGGGTTCGAAGTCTAGTTTTCTAGGAATAGTCAAAAGGAAAAGTCCTATGGCTAGACCCTAGGCTATTAAGAGGAGAGCTCAACCAAAATGAGGTCAACAGGAAGGCAACGGTTAACTTAAATAGTTTTCATACGTTAGGCAATTTAGAGATAATATATATACCATAAAAAGTTATTACTATTAAAAAAATAAAAAAAATTAAAAAATAAAAAATCCAAAAAGAAATATTTTTATTAGAGTGTTTTACTTTACTTGCTTTATTTGTTTATGTGAAATATTGGATCTCAAGGTTTAGTACCTTACGATTCAAAATTAGAACGTACTATTAGAAATTAAAAATTTACAGGAAATGGCGAATAACGTAGATAATCCAGTAAATTAAAATTGACAAAGACCTTTAAAAGATTATGTCAATCCGACAGCAGATGAACTTCACTTGACTATTCAAAATCTTGATGTTACTGCTAATTCATTTGAGCTTAAACCTGTTATTATTCAAATGGTACAAAATAATCAGTTTGGAAGATCACCTACTGAAGATCCTAACTTACATCTTGCTAGTTTTCTTGAAATTTGTGCTACATTTAAATATGACGGAGTGTCTAATGATGCTGCTAGGCTTAGAATTTTTCTTTTTTCATTAAGGGATAAAGCCAAGGCTTGGTTAAATTCATTAGCACCTGGATCTATCAGAATTGGGGAGAACAATGAAGAAAATTCTTGGCTAAATATTTTCCACCCTCGAAAACCGCTAATCTTAGAAATGATATTACATCATTTTGTCAGTTTGAAGGGGACTCAATATATGAAGCCTGGGAAAGATTTAATGATCTTCTTAGGAAATGTCCACATCATGCTTTACCAGATTAGTTAATAATTCAAATATTTTACAATGGATTAGTAGGATCACTGAGATCTGTTATAGATGCTGCTGCGGGTGGTTCATTAATGTCAAAACCTATTGATCAAGCATATTATTTAATTGAAGAAATGACTACTAATAATTTTCAATGGCCCTCTAAAAGGGTAAATCCTAAGAGTTAGCTTGTATTCATGATTCTAATGCAATGTCTATTTTGGCATCTCAAATTTCTGCTATTTCTAAAAATATTGATCAAATGGGAATGACTTATTCTAAAGTATCCCCAGTAATAGAGGAGAATTCATTAGGACAGATTATTGATGTTCAATCATCTTATGAAACTTTAAATGCTATAAATAAACGAAATAACAATCCCTATTCTAACTATTTTAACTCTGGTTATAAAAATCACCCTAATTTTTGTTGGAATAATTATAATAATTCGGTGAATCCATCAAAAAATCTGAACAATCAAGGAAATTCTACTTTTTGACCTTATTTTCCTCCTCAATTTAACTCCAACCCTAACCCACAAGTTAAGGAAAAAAAGTTGACGATGGAAGAAGTAATGTTGAATATAGGAAATCAAATACAGAATCAAGGGGCTGTTAGTAGAAATATTGAAAATCAATTATGACATATTGCTACTGCATTTCGTAAAAGACCTTCTGGAATTCTTCCAAGTACTGTGGAAGTTAATCCAAAAGATCAAAATAAAGAGCTAATAAAAGCTATTCAATTACGAAGTGGAAAAGAAGTGGAAATAAGGATCCGAAGAGAAACTGAAGTTGATGAAGAAAAGGAAGAAATGGAAAATGATCAAGAGGAAAATGAACAAACATATAGCCCTGTAGAAAAACCATTACCTCCATTTTCTCAAAGACTGAAACAGAAGAATAAAGATAAATAATTTACAATTTTTTTGGAAATCCTTAAGAAGTTAACGATAAATATTCCTTTTGTTGAAGCTTTGGAACAAATGCCAAGTTATGCAAAATTTATGAAGGATGTATTAAACAAGAAAAATGATGTTTACAGATCATGAGACTATTAGAAATGAATCATATGATAATGCTAAACTCTATAAAGAGAAAATGAAAATGTGGCATGATTAGAAGATTTTTAAGAAGAAATTTGAACCTGGATAAGAATTTCTACGATATAATATAAAATTGAGATTATTTCTAGGAAAACTAAAGTCCAGATGATTAGGACCATTTAAAGTGATTAAATTATATCATTATGGAACTGTTGTTATTATAGAACCTAACACTGGAAAGATTTTTAAAGTTAATGGGCATCGTTTGAAACATTATTATTAAGGGCACATGCCTCAATTTAAAGAAGTTTTAATATTAAGTCAACCCAACTGAAGAAATGGTATGTCGAGCTGACGTTGTCAAACCAAACGCTTTGTGGGAGGTAACCCATACTTATATTACTATGTATTACTATTTAACTTGTTAAGTGTCTTATATATTAGTAGATAATAATCCTACACAATTGCATTTATTATAATTAAGTCAAATATTGGTATTGGAGAGAAATTTGGAATCGAGTTGAATAAAAAAAGTAAAAATCACAATTTTGGCCACTGGCGCCAACGACGCCAGAATGGGCGTCGACGACGCCCTAGATAACGGACATCAGCGCTGGCAGCGCCGAGTGTGGTTGTACAGTTTTAGATGACTTTTGGCGGGTTTTTGCGCAATTTCACTTCATAATAACGTCAGGACGAGTTTAAAAAGGCCTAGAAACATCGTTGGACGCATAATAACTTCCTATTTTTGGATTCCATGGCTTCCAATTTTAGAAATACTTTGAGGTATGGAGTTTTCAACAAAAGAAAGTTTATTAGTTTCGACGCACAATGATTATACAATAAAGTTATTATGAAGAGGAGATTGATCAAAGAAAGAGGATTTGTTAATAATGGAGTGATCAATCCTACTGGTCTGATTGATAAAATCATTCTGCAAAGGTGTTGGGAAGTTCTGTGTTACACTACATTTGTGGTTGTCGTACCTGTGGTGAAAGAGTTTTATGCAAACTTACATGGAATTACTCAAGGTGTTGTCTTCGTACGAGGTAAGGTTGTACCATTTACTCCTGCAAGGATTAATGAATTATATATGATAGACAACATTCCAATCGGTCATTATACAAATTTCATTCCTACATGAGATTTGATGCAAGACGTGTATAATCTTCTGATAGATGAAAGTGATATGTGAGAGATATGAGATGAACGATATGTTAGTTTCTCCACTTCATTACTTAATCCAATTTTAAAGCAATGGCATTTCTTTATTGCTGCAAAATTACTCCCTACTAAGAAAATTAGTAAAGTTACCAAAGAATGTGCTATTTTAAATTACTGCATTCAAAAGGAAAAACCCATTGATATAAGGTCTATTATATTTAAATCTATTTTGGGTATCGTTAGTAATGGACCAATTTATGGACTTGGCATCCATCAAACATCTTTTTTTATTTGCAGTCAAGCCCAAGTTCCATATGAAAGTTGGGAAAAGACTTTATTACCTTGTGAGCCCATCAGTCCTATAGATGAGAATTATTGTGGAAATGGAAATGACGTATTAGAAGTCATCATAGATCAATCTTCACATGCTTTAACTCCATTAATGCAATCAACAGTTGGAAGTTCGCTTGCTTTGGAAAAGAAATTGAAGAAAATTCAAAGGGAACTTTAGAGTATTATGAATGTAGTAGGAGATCTTAAATACCTTTTTGATCACCTAGATTGGAGAATGAAAGAAAATTTTGAACACACTGGATCTTTTGAAACAATATTATTTTGGATGTTTAAAGAAAAAGGGTGGATTGAAGAAAATTCGATAGATCAATTCCCGCACTGATCCTTCTACAACTTATATGTTCATTACCAATATATGGGAGATATTAGAGGAGGAGAAAACACTCAAGAAAAGGCATAATAATTAAAGACTTTAAATTCTCTATCTATTTTAGAACATTATATATATTTAGTGTAATTGTGTGGATTTAATTTGGTTTGGTTTGTTTTTTTATTTGCTTTAGAATTCTAAACTTTGATTGTGTGTATAGTTTGTGACAGCGTTCAGTGTTGTGGCTTGATTTCGATGCTGATTTATAATTAGTTTGTTTAATATGTGTGATTGTGTAATTAAAAAATTGTGTTTGTAAAAAGTGTACTTTTATATATAAAAGTTAGTTTGTTGTTATTTGTGAAAATTTGTGTTGGTAAAATGATTTATTTTGTGAATTATTGTTAGATTAAAAATTGTGTTTAAAATACTAAAAAAAAATGGAGTAAGTCGATAGGAAATTGAAAATTTTAAAAAAATCAAAATATGAAATTTTTGGGCTTTCAGCGCCGACGGCGCCCTCGAGCCGACAGTAGATTTTAACCCTTAAAAATTTGCAATTTTTACTGTGACCACCATTTTTACGCTTAAGTCATCTTCAGCCTTCGGTTTGGGCAACTAGGGCTTGATTGTGGTCGGCTTTGAGGCGATTTAGAGGCTAAAAGACTTCAGATTTCAACTTCTCTAGGTAAGAGCTGCACTTTAAACCAAAATTTTTTTTATTTTCACCAAAAATCTATCTCACATTGGATAGATCCAAAAATATGAAAATTTTATTTAGAAATTTTGAGAAAATTCTTTGGTGATGAACTCTTATATAGTGATTTGAAGTTTAAAATGTTTTACATTTTGATTTTTGGAATTTTAGAATTTATTTGAATTTTTCAAAACTTTCTAGATTTCCTGTGGCACCTAGATCGAGCAAAAGGAAAGTAGAGTATGATGAGTAGAAATTTGTTAGCTTTAGAGCCAGTTGTCACCTCCCAAAAGAGCCCTTATGGGTGGTGGGCAGCCCAGGACTTAAATACTGCTTTTCGGCCCTACACCTAGCTGATGTGGGACTATTTGTCCGTGACATTCTCCTCCACCCAATCACGTGACGCCCTCATCACGGATCGGCTCTACCGAGCGTCCCACTGGACCATGGAGAGTCCACACACCTGGCAGGCAGTAATCTGCTCTGATACCACTTGTCACCTCCCAAAAGAGCCCTTAAGGGTGGTGGGCAGCCCAGGACTTAAATACTGCTTTTCGGCCCTACACCTAGCTGATGTGGGACTATTTGTCCGTGACACAGTGCTTGATTTCATAGCATTTTTGAAAATAAGAAAGTAATTCATGACCGAGGTTTTAAAAATCCAAGAGGAGAAGTTGAACGTTTGATTATTGCTCGGTAGTGGGAAAACTTCTACTATTTTACTGCTGATGCGATAGCTGGGATTGAAATGGAAATTTATGCCAACCTTCCTGAAGCTTCTGATGAGTATGTATTTGTTCGTGGAAAAAGGGTAGAATATATTCCAAAGAAATTAAATGAGTTTTATTTTGTAGAAGATGTGTATAGATGCCAGTATCATTCTTTTTCTGTTACAGATCAGGCTTTAGATGAAGTTATTTATTTTTTGACTAGTGAGAAAGGGGCTTGGAAAATAAAAAATGGAGTTAAAGTTAACCTTCCCCGTACTAGTTTAAATGTAGTATCTAAAGACTAACACTATTTTATTTCTAGGAGGATGACTCCAACGAATCATCATAATGAAGTGACCAAGGATAGAGCCATCCTAAACTACTGCATTCAGCAAGTGATAGATATAAATGTAGGCTCTATCATTTATATGAACATTCAAACTATTGCTCTATGAGAGACCACTGATGGATTGGCGCACCCTGCTATGATTTACACACTTTTTGAGCATGCAGGAGTTGATTTCAGACATAATGAGGAGAGAATTGAGCCTCAGAGACCCATTAGGCCTAACAACATCAAGACTTATGAGTCCCCTGTTGATTGGAGATCTGGAAGACAGACCAGGGATATTCCTTCTACTTCTAAAACCCCTAGTGAGCCTACTTCAAGTGACCCCAGCAACAGGGAGTTGTTGGACTAGATGATGATTCAACAGGCGATATTTTGAGGATGGATCATAGGATGCAGAATATAGAGGTAAAAAATGCTCACACTGGTGATCTGATTAGCAAGAAATTTGATTATGTTGCTGCTTATGACGACTCTTTAGTGAGATACCTAAGGGGTGACCATAAAGTTCAGTTCTCTATTCATGCTACTTATACTCCATATCAACAGCAGAAGTTAGATGTCAATGATGAGGAAGATGATGACTGGTGATCTATTTTGTTTATTTGTGTTTGTACTGTGTGATTGTATTTTTTGTGTTGTGATGTTGTTTAGACTTTGTTTGTTATGTTATGTGAAACTGTAATGTGGAAGAATATTTTTACTTTTAGAATTTAGTTTAGTTCTATTGTTATTTTCATCACTTTGTTTTGTTTTGTGAGTAGCTCTTTCTCAGCAAATTTTATATGTATTATGTGCAATTTAATATTTTTAGCCTTATAGTTTTCATTTTAGCACCTGCAATATTTTCAAAATTTATGTTCAAAAATCAGAATCTCCAACAGGTATAAACTTTTTCTGATGAATTTAATGCTTTCTGTTACCCTTCATTTTTAAAGCTCTTCATGTAAAAATCTTTTAAAAATTTAAGTTTGGGGGGGAGAAGATAAAAAATCATTTTTAGAAAAAGAGAAAGAACTTAATTTTATTCGTCCTCACTTAATTATATTTTCAAAATTTTAAAGTTAATATGACCTTTGGTTCTAGAGGTTAACTTTGGATAATTATATTTATGTTTCTAAATATATAGTAAATTTAAGTATAAATTTTCAATAATAAAGATTAATTCTAGGGGCTAAGATATTTGGTAAAAGAGAATAAGACTATGTTTTTTCTATTTTTATTAAAGGAAATTTGTATTTTTGAAGTATTAAAAATCTTAAAAGATTCATGTAAAAAAGAAAGAATTAAACTTTATGAAATCTTTAAGTTAATATAAATTTGTTAAGTGAAGAAAATGTAAGTTTTTAACTTTAAGAAGAGGATAGTGAAGTTCAAAATCATTAAAGGCTATCCAAATATAGTAATCCAACTTTAAAAAGAGGATAGAGAAGTTCAAAATCATTAAAGACTATCCAGATATAGTAATCCTCAAAAAAAGAAAAGAAAAAGGCTATCCAGATATAATAATCCTCACATTAAATTTAAATTTTATGAAATCTTTAAACTAATATAAATTTGTTAAGTGAAGAAATGTGACAAGTTTTTGACTAGAAGATGATAATGAAGTTCAAAATTATTAAAGGCTATCTAGATATAGTAATCCTGACACATAAAAAAAAGAGAAGAAAAGAAAGAAAGAAAAGAAAAAAGGGGAATAAAGATGATCCTAAAAAGAAAAGAAAAAGAAAAAAAATATGGGGAGAAGCTTGAGGATAAGCCTAATTAAAATTTGGCTTCACTTGAATCAACTTAAGGAAAAAGACTTGAACACATTTTCTAAACTTTTCATTTAAATGTTAGCTTAACTATTAATATTTTTTTATGAAGCTCTTTTTCATATGAATTTGCTAAGTGACTTCAATATAACAAATTGCAATTTTCCTTGAAAGAAATAGAGGATCAGAAACCTTAGACCTAATTACTGAATATCTCTACACCTTTAACATTAACTAGAGTTGTTTTGAATTTTTCTTAAGTTATACTATTATATTTGTAAAACTAAAATATGGAAGTCTAAAAGTTAAGGTCTTTATCATAAGTCATATTTTTTTATGTAGTAAAGGAGTTACTTGAGGACAAGTAACATGTAAGTTTGGGTGATTTTGATACACCAGAATTATATGCATTTTTAGACCCATATTTTATACCTTTTTTTAAAGATATTACACTTTAATGGAAGATATTTTGATGTTTTCTTACAGATTGTTGATTTTTAGGGCTTAAAGCAGAAATAAAGAAAAAAGGATAAAATTTGGAGTCAAAATGACGTTTTTGAAGAAATGCTCAATGCCGAGGGCAGCTCCGACGACGCTGAACAAATTAATGCGGAGATTTTTTACTCAACGTCAACAGTGTCATAGGCGGTGCAGACCCTATTTCTAGAAGGATGGATGTATTGGACGATTTTTTGAAGAGTTTTTGGAGGCACCTCTTAGAGAACCGATATTGGGCTCTATTTGGGGCCAAATTTCTTAAGAAAAGTGCTCCTCTACATTTTTCACTCCTCTTGTTTCATTTTTTCGCACCATATCATTCCATTTGACTTTCATATTGGAGTCAATTAGTGATTTGGTTTTCATAGTTTAGAGTTTTTGTAGTGAGATTTAGTGTGAAACTTTCTGTAAGAGTGTTGGAGAAGGAGAAACATGAGAGATATCTTCTTTCTGCATTTCTAAGGAGAGGCTACAAAGGATTTGCTTTAAGAAAAAGTTTTCAGATAAGTATTGTTTGTTTATAAGTGTTGTATGAACTTTCTTTTATATATGAAATTTGTGTTTTGTTATTTCTTTCTCATGATGTCTGATAGTTCCCTTTATCTTTCTCCCTACTCTGAGATATGATGAAATTAAGAGATAATATGAATGTGCCAATATTAAATTGTAAAATAAATTGTGATGATTTTTCAACTCCGAACTTAATTTACTTTTCAATATGGCTATTGAATTATTAAAATGTGTTGTGAAACATATGATCCGAGAAATGGAGTATGAGTTCTACAATAGAGTAAGGATCACATTTGATTCTATGAAGGAGAAGATCGTTTATAGAATTAAGTGCAAATAAATAGGGAAATATTCTTTTTTGGGTGTAGAATTGGAGGAACCTTTAGGGTGACAGACTAAAATCTTCAATTCAGGCTTAGTGTTTAAAACTGAAGCGAGAGCTAGCCTTCAGGTGAAGGGAAGTGGGAGCTCTGGAGTGGGAGCCAGTATCCTCGTAGCCTAGCCACAGATTTAGGGACAAAACACTGAGCTTAGCCAAAGATTTTTTATACACTGTATCAGGGTAGAAAATTGAAATTGTTCGTATCTGGCACAACACATATTATGAACATTTATCTCATCTCATTTTACCATAGCCTCACTGTAGAGGGAAGAATGCTTTTTCATATAAGAATCTTCGTTACATAAACATAGTTAATAGATTAGTATTTATTGCTTTAAATTTAGCATATTTGATTTGATAATAGTTTAGAAATTTATATTTTATTACATAGCAATAATTGAAATTATTGAGCGTGATTTCAATTAGCTTTCTGTGAATTTCCTAGCAAATTTGTCATTTGAATTTTAAGCCTTCCCCGTATGATCGATTTTTAGGGCTTAAATAGAAATTCCATTATTATGTGATAACGATACGTATACTTGCGTAGAATCTGAATATTAATTATATATATTTAATTAAATTTTACACAATCTATCGCATCAAAAAAGTCGGATCATTGAACTATAGGGTATGACATATAAGTACATTATAGAGAGATGCAAATAAATAGGGAGATAGTCATTGTTGGGTTTAAAGTGGGACCTAAAGATTTATGGCCATTTTAACTAAACTTCTATATGCACTTGGGAGAGGGTAAAAAATATAATTACTTATATTTGTCACAAGCCTCATTTCAATTTGAATTTTCTCATTTTCTACACTCCTATACTCTCACTGCAAAGAATGGTAGCCTTAATACTTGGTTATCAATAATGCATGCAGAATAATTAAAATTTCTGTAAGAGTAAAACTTTAAACTTTTTTTGGCATTGTAAGACTGATTATTAACAAAATATAAGTTCTTTATATTCCAAAATAGTGAAGAATAAAGTGGGCTAGAACCTTTTTTTTAATTTAGTTTACTTTGTTTCTTTGTATTATCGACATTCAGAACTCAAAAAAAAAATCCAATACTACTTTGACCATGCTCTTTCATATTCCACCTTATCGTTAAAGTGTTTTCCATGGGTAACTTTTCTTTTTATTTTGAAAAAAAAAGATTAGTTTGAGTTTTGTCTTTTTTTCTTATGTTGGAAAAAACAAGAGTTTATTAAAAAAAGTTTTATTTGAATTTTTAATTTTAAGAAAAAAGTTTTAAAATTTCTTTTTTGAATGATTCATTAAAGTTTTATTTTAGAAAATTTTTTTAGTTTCTTTTTGTAAGTAAAAAAGCTTCTACCTTTTCAATTTGAAGAGAGCTTTACTTTAAATCTTCCTTAGATAGAGCTTATGTTTTTTTTTTATTCTCATCTTTTAATAAATGGTATTTTTTTAATTATTTATTGAAAAAGGTTGATATTTTATTTAGATTGTTCTTTAAGTTTTAAGAAATTTTATTTATTTTTGTTTTAAAATAATTTCTATTAGTTATTGGGAATCTTTTTATTATTCATTATGTACAAAGAACTTTGGTTTTAAAATAAATTTATATAATAGTGATAAAGCCTTAGAAAATATATAAACTCACCAAACCCCATACAATTATTTACCTTTTAGAGCTCACTCAAACTTGTGTAAAGGTATCTTATTAAGAGCACTTTCAATTTGTATATTTTAATTTAAGAATTTAATTTTGTGGAGCACAATTATGTTCTCTATTTTTATTAAAAATAATTTTTTTCTTTGAACTTTAATATAGAATTTGCTAATTTCTCCCTCCATATTAGCTTATAGAAATAATTATTCATGAATACATAAGCACAATTCATTTGTTCTTAGTTATCCTTGCATGCTTTTCATTTAAACTATAGAGCCACCACCAGCATCAAATTTGCATGAATAAAGTCAAGCTAAGACTTGTTGTTATATTTTTTTTATTTATTATTTTTTTTCTTGCATAGAGCAAAAAACCACGAGAATAGAGAGTTAGCTCATAAGATCACAAGCATAACAGATTTGTACAAAAGATCATAAGCATGGAATATTTGCACATAAGATCACTAACAAAGTAGTTTGGAATATAATATCAAAAATATCAAAGGTTTTTATATAAGATCACAAGCATGGAAATTTTGCACAAAAGATAACAAGATTGGAAGGAAACTACCACATGAGAGCATTCTACTTGCATGGAAGACATAGAACTAAACATATGATTTTATTTGGAAGATAGTACTTGACATTTTATTTTTTTCTTGGAAGATGTAGAATTGAACATATGACTTTTTTTATTATTATTTTTTTGTATAAGGTATAAGCATAATATATGTGTGTTCCTAACAACAAACATGCACATAAGCCGTATAGCACATATATTCGCAGGAAGTGAACACACAAACCTAAGTGTGAATGATATATACACATAAAACATTTTGCATAAAGTAAGCACAAAGACATAGGTGTGCATGAAATATAATGCTAACCCCATAGAATTGTATAAAGTAATCACTTTTAAATCACATAGCACCTAAATTTTCATGACACGTAAACCTCACAACACATAAACACATACACATAACACATTCCTAAATGCAGATTTACATGATATGCAAACATGAAATTTTTGTTTCCTTCCACTTTTTCGTTATGCTTTTTGGATATGAAGAGATAAGAGAAAAGAAGAAGATTTAGGATAGGAAAAGTGAGGTAACGGGATGTATGTTTGTGTACGTCTAATTTGTCTCTGGTAGGGATTGACTTGGGCTCGGGTTGGGATTAAAATTGGGTTTAGCTTTTAAGTTAGGAAGAAAGTGAGTGGAATTAGCAAGTGGATTGTATGTTTAGTACAATTTGAGTGAGGGATAATGTCATGGTGAAGCGTGTGTGAGAAAATGCCCAATTAGGGTAGAGTTAGTTTTAGGTTATGTTAGGTTAGGTTTGGGTTAAGATTAGGTTGGGTTCAAGAAACTCTTCTGGAAGATAAATTGTGGAAGTTTTGTTATAGGGTTTTGGGTAGGGTTAGGGTTAGGGCTGTGTAATGGCTTTGTATAGGACTAGGGCTTTATGATGGTTTTTGGTAGGGTTATGGATAAGATTTAGATTTAAGATTTTAGGTAGGGTTTGGGTTTAGCTTTATGGTTTTGGGTAGGTTTAGGGATGCAATTAGCTTTATGGTTTTGGTTAAGAGTGGTGTGGAGGGAAAAATGAGAATGTGATTGGGTGGTAAGAGAATGAGGAGGTCAGTAAGTGATCTTGGCCATGAAGGACATTGGAAGAAAAGGTGAGATAAGTCATGATTTTGGCGAACATTGGGGAGGAGATGCATGTGGGGTATCAACCAAAGAAAGAAAATGGAGAAAATGGATAATTTGTCTTAGTTATCTTGAAATATGAGAGGAAGAGAAAGGAAACAACACTTTCTTAGGGTCTATATTAAGTAATAATTATATTGGAATGAGGAGGGCTGGGAATTATACCTTTGTCTAGGTTTCCTTTATTACTTACCTTAGATGAGGTGATCTACTTGCCCTTGCTTGGGATATACGGTCCCCGCATCGGGTGATCAGCGGTCTAAAATCCATCGTCAGTGGATGCGTACTCTTCCAAAGTACTGTAGTGCTCCAAGTGGAGGATGGTGCTGTCCAGGCACTCCACAAATGCCCTTATAGCTAGTATACGTGTAGGTATCTCAATGTTGCATGTCGGCAACCCATACAAAGAACATCTGAAGCTCGTGGTAACTCCAGCTCTGTAGTGAATCCAGACTCACTGTCTATAGCAGGTAGGCTAGAAGAGGTCTCTCTCATGCCTGGATCATTGATATTCTTCTCAGGGATAGGGGCGAGCAAATTTTCTGCCTCCTTCTAGCGTCTTCTTTCCTCACATAAGAAAGCCATATGTTTTCGTCGGTTGTCATTTATACACTGAGTTCTCCACAATGGTGCATCTAGTAGTCTTTCATCATTGGGAGCAACCAGACCCCCAGTTGTTGTAGCTATCATAGACGGTAGTGATAGGAGAACCTTAAAATACATTTATCTGGTGTGATGAAAACCAAACCAATTTATGCTTCGCCTGGTATAACTGTCCCTGATCTATTGTCTTTTTTGGCTGAAAAAGCTCCATCAAAGTACATCTCACAGTGTTGCGCAATGGAGAATTTTATCTGTAATACTTGTTCATCTGGTAACTCATCATTAAGAGGGGATTTAGTTGGAAGTGGGTGTGCAGCGAGGAAGTCTGCTAAAATTTGTCCCTTGATAGAATGGAGGGGAACAAAAGTTATATCAAATTTCAATAAAATCATTGACCATCTTGCTAGACGCCCGGAAAGTGTTGATCTGGTCATCAAATATTGCAATGAATTAACTTTTGAAATTAGGCTAATCTGAGATAATTTAAGAATGAAGCTTTTTTCACAGAGAAAAGTCTCCACATTTTTTATCAAAATTATCTATTCAATAAATTACTTTATGCAAACAATTATAGAGTATTTATAATAAATTAAAATTCATCGAAGAGAGGGAAAGGGAGTTTAAACATGTGAGAGCCAAGTCTTTAGTTATGGGGATTGTTGACCTCACTTTTCAGTCAACACTTTTCCTCAATTTATATTTAATTGAAACTCATTTGAGTTGAAACTTGATTTAAACCCCAATCAAACAAAACTAAAATCTAACTAAATAAAAACTAAAAGAAACTGAGTAAGAAAAAAACTAAAATCCATCGTCAATGGATACAAATTCATGCTTGCCGATATTCGGGTGATTAGTGGTCTAAAATCCATCATCAGTGGATGCGTACTCTTCCAAAGTACTGTTGTGCTCCAAGTGGAGGACGTTGCTGTCCAGGCACTCCACAAATGCCCCTATAGCTAGTATACGTGTAGGTATCTCAATGTTGCCTGTCGGGCAACCCATACAAAGAACATCTGAAGCTCGTGGTATCTCCAGCTCTGTAGTGAATCCTGACTCATTGTCTATAGCAGGTAGGCTAGGAGAGGTCTCTCTCATGCCTGGATCGTTGATATTCTCCTCAGGGATAAGGGTGAGCAAATTTTCCGCCTCCTTCCAGCGTCTTCTTTCCTCACATAAGAAAGCCCTATGTTTTTGGCGGTTGTCATTTCTGCACTGAGTTCTCCGCAGCGTAGCATCTGGTAGACTTTCATCATTTGGAGCAACCAGGCCCCCGGTTGTTGTAGCTATCATAGACGGTAGGCAACTAGTTCCCTCGATCAGGTCTTTTTGTACTATCACATTTTTCCACTTTCAGTGAGGAATTATCTTTAGTGCTTAACCTTAGTAGCAATGGTAGCCCTTATTTTTTCATATGGCTAACCACATCCATCAAAGGACCCTCATAGTCCATGTCAGCTTAACCGAAGTCCATGTTGAATTCTATGGTGCCACCTTGCGGTTCCCTTTCATTGTTAAGTGCGAGCTTCCAGCCATCTTTGAAAGCAAAGATCAGCCTCTAGCCTGACATTTTTTTTGTAAATGACAAGAAAAACATCAGTGAGCTAAAATTTAGCAGGAACAAGAACAAAATAAGAATGTGATTAGGTGGTAAGAAAATGAGGAGGTTTAGGGACCGTATATCTCCACGACAGAATACTACAAGATGAGTAAAGTAAACAAATGGAAATTTAAATTCTATGAAGAAGTTCATGGAAGATTCATCAATATAATAGAAGGCTTGAAGCTAAACATCAGGTTCTTCTCCAAAAATGACGAAAGAAGTACTCTTGACTGTATATTCAACCTAAGGGATAGAGGTTGAGCGGGCCTTCTGATCAAAAGAACTTATTCTAAGCCACGGAAATGGATGTGTGGAAAGGGCAGGATCACTATACAACGTGGCTGCTATTACAATTTCACCCAAGACAGACAAGGAAATCCCTAGTGGATTTTTAGGTAAGATGAAGTGGACCCACTACCTTCCACGATAAAGTGGATGATCAAGAGAATGGTCCGATGGAGCATACTTTGAGCTGACTGTATTCCCAACAGCTGAAGGTGACTACATACCCCCGCATATTGACCATCACAATTTTGTGAGAGCTTTCTGCACGGTCTCCTTCATGAGCAAAATCAACATTTTATTCGGAAAAGAAATATATGTCATTAGCTTCGGGGAGTTCAGAGGATCAGTGGATATTCCACTACCAGTGGGTTCAGTGATGGTTCTGGAAGAAAATGGAGCAGACATCGCTAAACATTGCATTCCAGGGGTGCGACGCCATAGGGTGTCTGTAACTTTTTGAAGGATTGATGACAGTAAAATGCCATATGGATTTCAACCAGATCCAAAGTTGGAAAAACTACTGTCGTACGAGCTATGAGAGGGTTGAACCTTTAAACACATGCAAAGGGAGCTCTTGTCCTGGAGCGTGGTTTAGTAGGCCAGCTCAATCAGGAGCTCACCACACCAGAGATGGACACTCAGGAGAAACCTTTTGGTACTGCAATTCAACACAGCAGATTTAATGACATATGTACTAGATATGCTCAGCTTGTGATATGTACCCATCATGAGATGTTTTCCAGATGTACTTTGATGCATTCCACATATTATACCTTTTGAGGCTCTGGCTTGCACTCAATCTGTAAAACTTATTGGAGCAGATAAATAAAATCTTCTGTAGAAATTTTTATCTGTTTTCTCAATTTCCTTTTTGTGCGATGGATAAAAGCCATGGAACCATATGTTAGCTCGAAACTATAATGAACAAAGAACAAAAAAATGAAAACTTAATGAAAAAGTTCAAATAAAACACACTTTAAAAATCAATCAACCGACAAAAATTAAATTTTGGAAAACACATTTTGAAAATTAAATATGATAAAAGCAATAAGAAAAGAAAAATAAATCTTTTGAGTTGACTCTCTCGATTTTGAGGTCTCTTACTCTTTGCTCGAGCAACACGACCATCCTTTTCTACACCAAATCTCATAAAATTTCACATATCTTCCTCACCAATAACAACATTATCACATGACACATATCTATGGATTCAACACCACAAATTTTGTGCTAAACTTCAATTTTCATTTTAGAATCAGTCTCTAACTTCTGATTCTCTCTCTTTGAGGATGGTCAGTAACTTTAGATCCTCTTCTGAAATTTAATCCTTAAATTTCAATTCTCATTTCAGAATCAGTCCCTAACTTCTGATTCCCTCGTTTTGAGGTCGGTCCCTAACTTTAAATCCTCTTTTTTGAGATTTGATCCTTAAATTTTAATTCTCACTTTCGAATCAGTCCCTAACTTTTGATTTTCTCTCTTTGAGGTCGGTCCCTAACTTCCTATCCTCTTTTTGAGATTTGATCCTTAAAATTTGATTCTCATTTCGAATCAGTCCCTAACTTTTGATTCCCTCTTTTCAAGGTCGGTCCCTAACTTCCGATCCTCTATTTTTGAGATTTGATCCTTAAATTTCAATTATCATTTCAGAATTAGTCCCGAACTTCTGATTCACTCTCTTCGAGGTTGGTCCTTAATTTCAGATCCTCTTTTAAGGATTTGATCCTTAAAATTCAATTCTTTTTTCGGAATCACTCCCTAATTTTTGATTCCCTCGTTTCAAGGTCGGTTCTTAACTTTCAATCCTCTTTTGAGATTTGAACCTTAAATTTCATATCTTGTTTCGGAATCAGTCCCTAACTTCTGATTCCCTTATTTTGAAGTTGGTCACTAACTTCCGATCCTTATTTGAGATTTTAAATTTAAATTTCAATTCTTATTTCAAAATCAGTGCCTAACTTCTGATTCTCGCATTTCAAGGTCGGTCCCTAACTCCTTATCCACTTTTGAGATTTGCTCCCTAAATTACAATTCTCATTTCAAAATGAGTCCCTAACTTCTGAATCTCTCGTTTCGAGGTTGATCCCTAAATTCTGATCCTCTTTTGAGATTTGATCCTTAAATTTCAATTCTCATTTCAGAATCAGTCCCTAACTTTTGATTCCCTCTCTTCGAGGTCCGTCCTTAACTTTCGATCCTCTTTTTGAGATTTGATCCTTAAATTTTAATTTTCGTTTCGGAATCAGTCCCTATCTTCTGATTCCCTTGTTTCAAGAATGGTCCCTAACTTCCGATCCTCTTTTGATATTTGATCCCTAAATTTCAATTCTCATTTCATAGTCAGTTCCTAACTTTTGATTCCCTCATTTTGAGGTCGGTCCCTAACTTTCGATCCTCTTTTTAGACTTGATCCTTAAAATTCAATTCTCATTTCAAAATCAGTCCCTAACTTTTGATTCCCTCCTTTCGAGGTTGGTCCCTAACTTCTAATCCTCTTTTGAGATTTGATCCGTAAATTTCAATTCCCATTTTGGAATCAGTCCCTAACTTCTGATTTCCTCATTTTGAGGTGAGTCCTTAACTTTCGATCCCCTCTTTTTGAGATTGGATCATTAAATTTTAATTCTCATTTCAGAATCAGTCCCTAATTTCCGATTCCTGCTCTTCTAGGTCAGTCCCTAACTTCTGATCTACTTTTTTTTAAATTTAATCCTTAAATTTCAATTCTCGTTTAGGAATTAGTCCCTGACATCTGATTCACTCCTTTTGAGTTCAGTCCCCAACTTTCGATCCTCTTTTGAGATTTTATCCTTAAATTTTAATTCTCATTTTGGAATCAGTCCCTAACTTCTGATTCCCTTCTTTCAAGGTCCCTCCCTAACTTTCGATCCTCTTTTTGGGATTTGAACCTTAAATTTAAATTCTCATTTTGGATTCAGTCCCTACATTTTAACTCCCTCACTTTGAGATCGATCCCTAACTTCTGACTCTCTTTTTAAGATTGATACTTAAATTTTGACTCTCACCTCGGGTCAGCACCTAAATTCTAATTCACTCCTTTCAAGGTTGGTACCTAAATTTCGACTCTTCTTTTGGGATTGATACCCAAATTTTAATTCTCATCTTGGGGTCAACACTTACATACTGACTCCCATCCTCTATAAACACCTGTAACTTGATAATTTGAAACGCACTCTCCAATCCCCAACGAGAGTTTCTACTGTTTGATTTTGATCAAATACTCACCTGTCATATTCCAAGTGGAAACACCTAACACTCAAATTCTACACTCCTTTTTATGTCTGTCGACTTAGGAGTTTGTGTTGGTTTTCTTGATCTCGTCGGTCAACATCAATACATGCGGTGTGCTTGCCCGTCACACCACACCTATTAGGGGCCCATTTGTTGACCTCACTTTGGTTGAGATTTAGTGTTTCCTCTTTAGTAGCCTAAGGTCTAGCCGTAGAATTTTCCTGTTGACTATTTCAAGAAAACTAGAAAAGGAACCTGATCCCGAGAATATAGTTGTGTAAAAATTATATAATTGACTCTGCTATGCAACGGTGCCAAAAGCTTGATGCAATATTTTATGAATAAGAAATTTAAGCAATTAATGGTGGGATTCTATGAAAGTATACATATCGTTATCAAATAATAATGAACATTCTATTTAAGCTCAAAATATTGATCCCACAGGGAAGGTTTAAATTTGAAATGATAAATTTACTAGGAAATTCACAGAAAGTCTAAAAGAAATTACTGTCACTAATTTTAAATGTTGAGTTATTATTAGAACAAAATTATTTAACTAATAACAAAACTGAAATAAAAAGTATCTACTAAATTATTAAACTATTAAACTATTTTTATGCGATGAAGATTTCTTATGTGAAAAAGCATCTTTCCCACTACAATGAGGTTTTGGTAAAATGAATGAGATAAATGATTCAATTATGTATTGTGTCAAAGAGGAGCAGTTTGAATTCTCTACCCTGATACAGTGTTATAGAAAGTCATTGGCTAATCCCAGGTTCAGTCCCTAAATCCATGGCTAAGCTAGGAGGATACTGGCTCCCACTCCATAGCTCCCATTTCCCTTCACCTAAAGGCTAACTCTCGTTTTAGTTTTTAAACATTTAGAACAAATTGGGGATTTTAGTCTGTCACCCTAAAGATTCTCCAATTCTCCACCCAACAAAGTATATTTCTCTATTAATTTGCACTTATATTCAAGAACAAAGTTCTCCTTTATGGAATCAAATGTGATCCTCACTCTGTTGTAGAACTCATTCTCCATTTCATGTATCATATGTTTCACAACATATTTTAACAATTCAATTGGCTATATGGAAAAGTAAATTAAGTTTAGAGTTAAAAAATCATCACAATTTATTTTATATTTTAGTATCGGCACATCCATATTATCTCTTCATTTCACCATATCTCAGAGTAGGGAGAAAGATAAAGTAAACTACTCAGATTTCATGAGAAAGATACAACAAAACACAAATTTGATATATAAAAAAAAGTTCATACAACACTAATAAATAAACAAATCCATTGTAGCCTCCTTTAGGAAATGTAGGAAAAAGAAATCTCTCACTTTTTTCCTTCTCCAACACTCTTAGAGAAGAGTTCACGCTTAATCTCGCCACAAAACTCTAAATTATAAGAACAATGGACTCTAAATGGTTGTGGAATGAAAAATGGAAGAATGTGTGATGTGTAGAAGGTTGAATGGAGGGGATGAAATGGCAGGAAAAGTCACTTTTCTGATCAATTTTGGCTTAGAATAAAGCCTAGAGTCGGTTCTTGAATAGGTGCCTCCAAAAACTCTATAAAATGCATCCAGATTCATCGAATCTTTAAGAAATTGGGGCTGTCCTGCATATTAATTCAATGCTTTCTGTCAAACGGTGCCGTCAGCGCTGCTTCTGGCACCATCGGTGCTGAACAATTTCAACTTCTTCATTTTTGCTCCAAATTTCATCCTTATTGCTTTCTTTTTGCCTTAAGTCCTAAAATTCAACAACCTGCATGAAAACGTACAAATACCTTCCATTAAAGTGCAATATCAACAAAAATGAGAATAAAATATAGGTCTAAAAATGCATATATATTTGGTGTATTAGAACCCTCACCATTAGAACTCTAAACTCCTCTTTGCTCAACTTGAAGTTTCATATACCACTCCTAACCTCTAGCACTTAGTAGGTGGGGTCATTGTGTGGGAGCTCAAGATGAGCCCCCATAGGACTGATTGACCTTAGGGTTGACTTTGGGTGTTGGTCTGGAGTTAGTTCACTCACTTACACTCACTTTCACCTATATTCACTCACAATCCTAAAATTCAAAATTGTTGACTTTGTCCCCTTGATCTCTTGGGAGACTCATGTAGATGGTCTCCTAGACCCACTAGCCCTATGTTAGTGTTTAGCTAAGACCAATACATAGAGGACCCAAATGGGGATCTCATTGGTTCATAGCACACACATGATGGTTGACACCGCAATTCTACCAAAAATATTCAATTTGGTCTTTTACCCCAAAACCTACCCAAATTACCTAAACACCCCAAATCCCAAATTTGGCCAAAAATCCAAATTTTACTCAAAATACCCAAATTTATTCAAAAAAACATTTCAAACCATTTCAAAATACCCAAATTACCCAAAACCACCAAAAAAATTCAAAATTTACCAAAATACCCCCAAATTTGCCAAAACTACAAAAATACCCTTCGCACCCTAAACTTTCCCAATACCTCCAAAATCACTTCAAATGAGTCCAAAACCAGTTTTTACCCTTCAATTTAACACAAATTGGCAAATTTGACCATTTTAACCAAAACCCTCCAACTTGTCTTTAAAGGCCCAATTTCCCCAAATTCACCTCAAATGTCCATTAATTTTGTCCCAATTTCTCTCAATTTTAGTTCTAAACTCAAATTCACCCTTCATATGAAAAATATAAATAAAATCCAAGCCTAATTGGCCCATGCTTTGAGCTCAATTTTGATCTAAGTCGAACACCCAATTTTGGCCCTATGACTTAATCCCAGCAAATTTTACCACATAGCCCACTTAATTTGCCCCAATTTTGATCCTAATTCATTTATAACACTCCTACACACCAAACTTGACCTTAAATTGGCCTTGGTGAAGCCTCAATTGCACTTAATTTCAACCCAAGTCTAAAAATCCCTAAATTTGCCCCAAATTGGCTGTCCTCAAAATACACCAAATTTAAGGCCTTAATCCCAAAATTGGCACCCAATTTATGTTGAAAACTCATTATGACATTCATATAGACCATTTTAAGTAATACATTTGAACCTCACCTAAGTTTGGCCCAATCTATACCTAAATCTAGCCCAACATTCCCAAATTGACAAAAATCCCAAAATCCTTCAAATTGAGCTTCCAATTGAACTCAAAATCATTTCAATCCTTCACAAAAAATCTTCATAACAATCATCTACACAAATTTGATCAATAAATTGGGCTCAAAGTCATGACTAGCCTAACCCAAGCCCAACTTTTAGCCATTTGGACCCAGATTGGACCTAGGCATCAAAATTGACTTAGCCATCTCAAAGCCACAAAATTGATGACTCCACAACCACTAAATACACTCTATTGACCAGTCTAAACACCCTTGGACCAGCCATGGTGATCTATGGATTATTGGATCCCTAAATTAAGGGATTTATTCTCATTAATGGGCTTTAACCAAAAATCTTCCCCATCATCACTTGTAATTGAGGGTTAATTATAATTAACCCTCCCATTGGCTCACCTGACCTCATGGCCACCTCCCTTGGCCCTGCCAGTCAGCTTAGTGGTCGGAAAGCACCTAAAATGTGAGCCCCAAGCCAAAATTTAAACCCAAACTCACCCATCTGAGATGGACAATTTCAATTTATTTTATCACTTCAAAACCCTCCACCTAAGCACCATTTTGCACCCCTCCATTGGCCATGATAGCCACGCTTGGCCATTTTTATTTAAACCTCATCTCCATGGCCAAAAAATAAAGGAGCTAAAACTTGCTTAAGGAAAGTCTGCCAAATTTCTGTCAGAGACTCCCTAAGACCTCCTCAGTTCAAGAGCACAATTTTCCCCCCTGATCCCCACTATGGAAGCTCAATTTTGAGCTCAAATTTCTGCTGAAACCAGGAAAGAACTCCCCACATCTCCAAAGTGAAGTAAACTTTAATTAACTGTACACACACCATCCCCACAATGAAAAAAGTTGATTCCCCACAAAAGTCCCCTCTGAAATAGCCTCTAACCTAGCTCTAGACCAACAACTGAAATTGAGCTTGATCAAATTCATAATTAGACCATTCAACAAGGCTTGAGACTTCATCCGGAGGTTTGTTGGGACCAATCAAAGCTACACAACCATCTAATTGAGGCCTCCCTATTCAGACAAAGGTATTGAACTCCAACCATAATATTTATTGTATTTCATACCATATAAACCATATAGATGTGTTCATTTTAAGTAGATAAAGGTTTAGTAACAAACCCCACATGATTTGGTTGTGTCTAGGCTAAAATCTTAAGGTTTTAGTGTGAACGACTCAGGGGTTAGGTCACTTGGGGATGATAACGGAGAGTAGTCCCATCGTGCGTGTATCCAATGGACGGAGGATATCAAGCCAAAAAGATAAATGGTGCATAAAGCATGGTTTGCGTGGAAGCTACGTGGCTGGCAGTTTCATATGGAGAAGCAACACGTGGAGCCTTTGAATAGGGATTTTTTAATTATTTTAAATGCCTAAAATTATAAAATCCATATCTTTCTCTAGAAAAATAATTAAAATAAAAAAAATACCCTCTTGCTCAGTGAACAGAGGAGAATAATGTGGACTAAAAATAAAACTTATTTTCTCACTCCCTAAATTTTAATTAATTAAATACCCTCTATGGTATTCTAATTCTCTATGGCATAAAACATTTCACTATGGCTTGAAATTTTAAGGGTTTGTTCCTCATGATAGAGGTTATGTCTTCTGATTTTTCAAAGGTTAGAGGGCATCTCTATGCTTCTAACCCTATTTTTCAAGCTAAGGTGACCATTTTGGCTTATTTTAATTATATAAATCAAAATATCAATTAAAAATTATGAGAACAATTTTAGTAGGTTTCCTATGGTCAGTGAAATCTTTGAAAAATTATGTGATGCTTTGAATTGTTTTGTGAATTTTTATACTTAGTTAAATGTAAATACTTTGTATTAATTTGTGTAAATTAAATACATATAAAAAATTAACAAAATCATTTCCACATTGTTTATAAAAATCATGTCTATCCATTTAAAATATCAAAATTATTTGACTTAGTCTAGGCACTAAAATTCTTAAGGAAACCTTGCTTTTTGTATAAAAATAATTATATTAAATTAAACATGCTTAGAAAAATTATGAAAACTATTTTTTTGAGTCCCTTGTGATCATGGCGATTTTATAGAAATAAAACTCATTTTTGTGAAAATATTTCATTTTTAAATAATACTTTGAATTAAAATAATTAAAATAATCAAAATTTTTAAAAATACAAAAAATTGTTCAAAATGAGTGGGAATGTCCCCTGATCACTTAGAATTCATTAGGACATTTTTCATAGTTTTTTTAAGTTAAAAATAAATTTTAAAGGCTTAAAAATAAATTTTTCATATTTTCTCACTAAAATAATTATATTAAATAAGTTGAAAATCAAAAAATATATAAAATTTGATTCTTTGTGTGTCTAATAGAAGTATAAAAATAATTTTTGTAATTAAAACACTTTTTTCTACTTAGATAAATCATGAAAATTGATCTAAAATTAATTAATAAAAATAGAAATTTGATTCAGAAAATCATAAAATTTTGCCAAAGTGTTTATCTGACCATAGGAAACCTTTAATAAGTTTTCCATAAATATCTATTTTATTTTAGATAATTAAATAAATTAACTTTTGAAAATCCTATTTTCTAAATTTAAATAATTATCTAGATTAAATCAAATTTTGAGAGATCCACATATCCTCCTTTAACATTTTAATTACCTCATGGATATAACACTGAGTTGTGTTTAAAGAGTTATGAGGTGAAGTGCCCCAAGGGCAAAGTGGCAATTTTAGAACTTTGGCGAATTAATCAGAAATTTAGGATTAACCAGGGATAAATAGGTAACTTTGATCCTAATAAACATGTTTGGATGATTGAAATACAATGGGACTATAAGGTAGAAACTCACCCACCACCTTTGCATAATATCAATAGTTAATAATCTCCCCCAATGTTCATGTCTTGGAAGTCAACTAATGTCAAAAGTTTGTTAAGTCAGAGGCTTAAGCTAAAAGGTTGATAATTTACTTTCCTTAAGCCTAAAATTGATGATAATGTGATCTTTAAATGAAAATACATGTCACTTAAACTAAAATCTTAACCTTCACTAAATTCCCCATTATGATTGCTAAGCTTAGTAGTGACCTAGGCTCAATTTCTAACCTCAATTGGTTGGATTTACAAAATGACATGATTGGGGATTGACATATTTTAAGCTGATTGGGGATTGACATATTTTAAGCACTACAAGCCTGACTTTAACTCTAGGCATCATAAATCTTAAATAACTCAAACTTATCTTAGGGGCACTCACTCACATAACTCTTAACATAAATATCAATTGATTAACCAAGTACCCTATCCTTGGGATAATTAAATTATTAAGCTTCAATGAGTAATGGGGTAGCCACACTCTAACTCGGATGGTTAATGGAACAATATGATAAGTTGAGGAATGAACTCAAAATAATTCAAGTGATCTTCAAAATAGTTCTGGGTCATATTTCAAGTACTTTGGAATCTTTTGGATGTTTTGAAGGACAAATTTAACTTATCGTATTTTGTCCTAAAATCATCTACTAGGATCTTTCGAGATTCAACTAAATCATAACTTGGAGTTTGGTAGCTTAAACTTTAGCTACTCATGCAATTTAAATTGCTTGCAACATTACATACATGCCTTGCAAATACTGACCTTTCATGTGGTGGAACAAGAAGACTCGCAAGGTACGCTTTTACAGTTTACACTACTGTCTTTTGTTGTACTTTCCACACTGTATTTTTATACTTACAAAGCTTGCACATTAAAAAATGATGACACCTTGCATGAAAACCAAAACTGCTTGGATAGCCACAATACTAAAACCAAAATTAAAATCAACCAAGATAAAATTCACCACCACAACATTCAAAATTTAACACAACTCAAAATTTAATCACAAACATCAAAAAAAAATTTCAACTAAATTAAGACGTCTATGTTGGATGATCAGGAATCCCTTAGAGGAGGTAACTTACGGTTGCTAACGAGACTTTCCAAGATCTAAATGAAAGTATGGAACTTATTAAGTTGAGTTTAGTAATTTAATTTTGACTAAGTGAATCCAATAGAAAATATGGTACCGGAATGAGGGAACCGTATGATCCTAACCGGTGTCGCTCTAATCAACTTTAACATGCCCCATAACATTTAAAGAACTTTAACCATAGGACCATCTGATTTGACGTTCTAACCTGAAACATTAGAAAACTTAGAATTGTCGCGACGAGGAGCTTGGAGCTGGCATGGTGGGCAACACCGCCATCTTCAATAGCAAAACATGTCTTCCCCAGCTAAACCAATTTCCTTCCTTATAATTAAACAACCAAGCCATAAGACTTCGAGATAGTTTGCTTATGAAACATAAATCCTCACCTCATCTTTAGGCCTTTGTATAGCTCTGTTGTATAATCTAAGCCTTAACACGTCTTAAGATTCCGTGGTTGTCGTTCATCACAACCTAAATCCTCATATCTTCTAGGCTATTTGTCAAATTGTTTCACATGAATGTAAGTCCTAAATTAATAAAATTGGCAGGATGAAACACTTAAATAATTTCTCCTCAAAACTAAAGCCAAACCATAAGATAGCTTGGGAAGTCACTGAGGTTCTCCCCCGGATCTGTGACATCCCCTAGTTCTTCCTCCTTTGGACTCTNTCTAACTCATCTTGGGATTTTGAGGTTGTCGTTTGTCACGACCTAAATCCTCACATCTTCTAGGCTATTTGTGTGATTATTTCATATGAATGTAAGCCCTAAACAAATAAAATTGACAGAACAAAATATTTAAATAATTTCTCCTCAAAACTAAAGCCAAACAATAGAATAGACTAGGAAGTCACCGAGGTTCTCCTCTGAATCTATGTCATCACCTTGTTCTTCCCCCTTTGGATTTTACGATAATTGTCCCAAATTTGAGCCATTCCCCTTTCACACCACTTTGTCCGATCTCATTGAAAAATTCATATCTTTTTGAACTCCTTGAAGATAATATTTCCTGATTTTTATTGAGAGTTTCTTGAGTGACTTCAGTCATTTAACATGTAAATAACTATAAAGGCATGCCCTTATAGGAAGTTTTTCCGAACCCAGCTTAATATAAATCCTATTTAATTTTTCATATTAAATGGAGAAACTTGTCGGATTATAAATAAAATGGTATTGCAGACCAAAAGATGTCATATATTTCTTAGTTTATTTGATTGAGCCTCACCCTCAAGTCTTGTGTTTATCTTTCATGATAGATNGACTCTACGACAAAATGTTCCAAATTTAAGACATTTCCCTTTCACACCTCTTTATCTGATTTCATTGAAAATTCCTATCTTTTTGACCTCGTTGAAGATAATATTTCATTATTTTTATTGAGATTTTTCTTAGATGACTTTGGTCATTTAAGATATAATTAACTATAGGGGTTTGCCCTAATAAGAGGCTTGTCCGAACCCAACTTAATATAAACCCTATTTAATTCTTTATATTAAATAGAGGAACTTGTCGGCAACTAAAATGGTTTTGCAGACCAAACAAATGTTATATATTTCTTAGTTTATTTGATTGAGCCTCACCCTCAAGTCTTGTGTTTATCTTTCATGATAGAAACAAGATTTGAGGTATAGTGCTCCTTCATTTAAACTATGAAAAATATGGGGTCAGTTTGATTTCATATTTATATATATAAGTAAATTAAACATTTTTCTGAAGCGGGCGACGGGATTTCAATTCCAGTGACCGACAGCTTCCAACGGGCAACTCCTTAACCAAAATTGTGCTGACATACCTCTAGTATGAAGTTTTCTTTTTTAATCTCCATATCATTTCAATTATTTAGACTAGCCACTAAATATAATTTGGATCAAGTTTATTGAAATAATTTAGAGTTTAAAAATACATATAATTGTGGGTCGGGTTAATTCTTACGAGTTGAGGAATTCATAGCCCTCCCGGGTCATTATGATTCACAATAAGCTTTAACTTATCAATTGGACAGACTGAGTAAGTAAATTAACTACAAAGTAATGAATCAATTATGAAATAAAAGAAATGTTTAAGAAGAATAATCCTACACATGATTATTTTTCATTATAAGGATAAAGATTAAAAAAACTACTCACATTTCGTGGAGACAAAACAACAAACCATCAAATATGATGCGGGTTTTCTATGCACTGTAAATATTCTACATACATGAAAACACAATTAGCAAATATGCAGATCAATCACAGTAAAATTCAATTCAGTATAAATATTTTTATATTTTAAAATCTTTAAGCTGCCAAACCTAATAATTACATAAGTATATGTATCACTGCCATAATAAAGGGCTCTAATAGAGTCTTAAGTATCGATCCGACAGGGAGGTAGAAATTCTTATGGTTATAACGTAAAAAAAATATTTAAACCATAAAAACATAGAGAAGAAAAACAAGTCAAAAGTATGTTTATTGTATGCTAATGAAATGTAGCTAAAGAACTAAGTTAACTATGCTATTTTCTAAACTTCAAAGTTAAATTTACCAACACAAAATAAAGTTTTGCAATGAAGAGTTCAAATTTAAGAAAGTATCATTCCCCTTTATAATGAGTTATGGTTAGTGAAGTAATTAAAAATATTTAATACTATATAAAATTTTATTGTGCCAAATAGAATTTATCCTATTCTTTATCATCTGTCAAGTGCATAAAAAACATTGACTAATCAAGAGTTTAGTCCCTAAATCTATGGTTAAGCTGATAGGATACTGACTCCCATCTAGCGCACCCACATTCCCCTCCCTTGAGGGCTATCATCTCGCTTTAGTTTCCAAACAACTAGACCAAATTGGGAATTTTAGTTAGTCACGCTAAAATCTTAAATTCCATGTCTATTAAAATATATTTCCCTATTTATTTGCACTCAAGCTCATGGAATACATTCTAATCCATGAAATTGATTGTGACTCTCACTTTTTTATAGAAAGCTTAGCCCTTTTGTATCTTATGTTTTTCAACAAGCTTTAACCTTTCAATTTGACAGGTCAAAAGTAAATGAAGATCGGAGTTCGAATCATCACAATTTATTGACATTTAAAACTCTGCACAATAATATTAATTCTTCATAAAGCCATATCTCATTGTAAGGAGAAGGACAAAAAAGACTACTCATAATTCATGAGGAAGATATGAAAAAACATGAATTTTATATATAAGAACAAGTTTACAAAATAATGAAAGAAAAAAAGAACTTGTCCCACAATCCTTCCCAAGCAAATCCCTTGCTATTCCCTTTAAACACTTTTTGTCTTTACAATCACACTCAATTCTCTCTTAGAAGTTTAATGAAGAAGAAATCTCTCACAGTCCCTAATGCGCCTCTAGTGTGTGTTGTTCTTTTGTGTGTTTTATGTCAATTTAAATCCCCTATAACAGTGCAAAAAACTTAACCTCTCTCAAAATTACACAGTAATTTAACATTTAAACATATGGCCAAAATCTTGATCCAAATTATATTAAGTATTTAAAATAAAAATGTTATAAAATATATAATATAGCTCGCACACTAGTGGTTCTATGCAGTTGCATGTATCACTTCAAGTAATATAGGGCTTTCCTTAAAAATCCCAGTATCGATCCAATGAAGAATCGAGGTAAGAGGTCCTTAGTCAAATTCTAGTCTACTACTATAAGCAATTAGTTTGGAAGATCGATGTATGTGGTTTTCTCTAACAAGTACTCATAAATGTAAGTCTTAAGTTTAAAACAAATAATAACTATTCCTAAATGAAAATATTAATTATAAAGATAACCCTTTTTTGATGAATTGGTTTGGAGAATTTTAAGATGTTAAAAACAACTATTCTTATGTAGTGAATTGGATAACGTAAAAAAATGAGATACATTACATATTGTATGTGCTAAATAGGAGCAATTTTAATTCTCTACCCTCATTTAAGTGTTATAGAGAATTTTTGGCTAATCTTAGGTTGTCTCTAAATTCTGTGGTTAGGTTGGGAGGATACTGGCTCTCACTTCAGAGCTCTCACTTCCCTTCCTCTACTAAGACCAAATTGAGGATTTTAGTCTGTCACCCTAGAATATCCAATTCTTTGCCCAGTAATATATATATTTATTTATTTATTTACACTCAATGCCCTTGAACTACACCATCCATGGAATTTGAATGTGGCTCCACTTTATTGAGAATTACACCGCCCTCTTGGGTCTTAATGCAATTACAACAAATTTTAATACTACAAAGGGCCCTTATGGTAATGTTAACGATGTGTAAGTAAAAACCATCACCTGTATAATCAAAACTTATTCTAGAATGCATTCCAATATCCTAAACATAAATACTACTCATTACAAAAGAAAAGTAAAAAGAAAACAATGGCATAATCTTCTCATGTCACTATCTCCTAATAAAAGAAAAGAGTAAGAAATATACATCACAAGGCACAAAGAAAACACAACGAAAAACTTATTTTCATCAAAGCAAATAAAATAAATAAGTGTTAACCAAATCATATGATAATGAAGAACACAATACTTAGTTTTTTCTCCTTGAAAGAGAGATAAAATTCTCTCCCACAAAGTTTCCCGCTGATCCATGCAACGGTAGTACATCTCCTTACAGATTCTCTCAAAATCCCCTCTCCAATCTATCCAAAAATGAAGAAGTCTACATTTCTAATTATATTCTAAGATTTATAAATATTCTCCATATTTTTCAACTCACACACACCACCTTTTTTGATATAAACTCGCTCTATTATAATGTCGGAACAAATTTCCTAAGAGATGCCTCAAGCAACCTTCCAAAAAGCATCCAAATACATTGAATCTCAGCCATAACCGCCCAAAATAGCGTCCAAACTGTCTAGAGCACCATCAGTGCCATTTTGGGTGTCGTCAACCACATATTTTTTTCATTCCTTGGATTCAGGCGCCGTCGGGGCCGGTCAACAGAAACTCTACCGTTTCGCTCCATTTGGTTCCATTTCGCCCCGTTTTAGTTGTGTTTCGTTCCTAACAGATAGAACTAAAAAATAAGCATTAATACAACCTTTCTTTAAAGTTTAATTTCATTCAAAAATATGTGAAAAATGTAAAAGAGATTAAGCTTAGAAAGACAAATCAAAATATGTCAGGACAAAATTTTCTTTCTTGCTCATTTTTGCTCCAAATTGCACCGTTTTTGCTTCTTTTTTTCCAAAACTTCATTTCTTGTACCTCAAACCAAAATTATGAAAAATAGCTTCCTCTAAAGTTTAATATCATTATAAACTATTAAAATTTAGCACAAACTATATATGAAAAAGTAGGTAATTTTTAGGCCTATCAAAATCCCCTAAAGTTAAATGTTACTTTTCCTCAAGTAACACTTTTACTACATAAAAATATGACTTATGGTATAGAGTTTGACTTCTAAATTTCTATAATTTGGTCTACTAAATATAATAGCACGACTTAAGAAAAAATTTTAACAAATTAAGTCAAAAATAAAAGTGTAAGAATCCTTAGTAGTGAAGTCTAAGATTTCTGATTCTCTATTCATTTCAAGAAGAATTGCAATTTATTATATTAAAGTTACTTAGAATACTCATACGAAAAAGAACTTCTTGAGATCTTTCTTAGTAAAGATTCTAATACTCAAATACAAGTTTAGACAATGTAATAAAGCCTTATTCCTTAAGTTGATTCAAGTGAAGCCAATTTTTGATTAGGCATCTCTTCAAGCTTCTCCTCACATAATTTTCTTTTATTTTTTTTTATTTTTCTTTTCTTTCGCTTTTAGCTTTCCTTTTTCTTTTATTTTGGGATCATTTTCAATCCTTTCTTTTTTTTTCTTTTTTTTCATTTTTTTTTCATGTGAGAATTACTATACATGGATAGCCTTTAATGATTTTGAACTTCACTATCCTCTTCTAAAAGTTAAAAACTTTTCACATTCCTTCACTTTATAAATTCATATTAGCTTTGAATGCTTTTCATAAAGTCTCATTATTTTCTTCTTACATGAAGCTCTAAGATTCTTAATACTTCAAAAATAAAATTTCTTATAATTTAAATAGAAAAAGTATAGTCTTATCCTTTCGTACGCAACATCTTAACTCTAGAATTAACTTTCATTATTGAAAACTTCTAAAGTTAGCCTCTAATATCGAAGTCATGTCAAATTAATTTTTGAAAATATAGCTTATTGAGGATAAATAAAATTTTGTTTCTTTCTTTTAAAAGAAAATTTTCTTCCCCCCAAACTTGAATTTTTAATTATTTTGCAATTAATTCCATAAAATGTAGCAAGAAAAAAAGTAAAATTTGAATCTACTTACTACTATAACATCTTATCAAATTCATATACATTGATAATAAGGATAGAATGAGTGCAGGAGAAAGTAAATCTAGCCTAAAACATGCTTGCAATAATATTAAACTCAAAGGAAGTATACTCACCTTAAGATTTTATTTTTCTTTCTACCCTTAAACTTGATTTTTAACATGTATAGCATTTAGTACAGAAGATATAAGTAGGAAGAAAAATAGTTAAGAAATTCTATCTACCACAAATGTCTATCAAAAACATCTATAATTATTTATCACGATAGAAAACATGTATAGAAAGTAAATCTAAAATAAACATACCAGAATGAAATTAACTAAACGAAAATCTAACTAGCATAACAGGTATCATCATAGTACTATAGAAATATTCTTCAAGCCCTTTATATTATTGTAACATAAACACAAACATGATAACTAGGCTCAATTCATCCTTTAACTCATTGCATCTCACTAACTTACTTCCAATTTCTAACGGAATCACTGCATAGATATATTGGGTACTTATAAATGATTTTATAGATTCTAATCCCAAAGATAAGATTATCCCTGATATGTTGAGCTGCAAACACCAGCCTCTGGTGTCACCATTTCCCATTAATTCAATACCTCGAACAGTTATAAGGATAGCGTAAAATCATCCATCTGTTACTAATCAAATAGGTTAGGTATTCCTACCAAATCAAAACAAGGTCGAAGAAAGGAAGTAACAAAATTGAGATGGAATTATCACAGATAAATTCACAACGTCTCTTCTAAAACTCAAGTCTGAATGAGACCCAAGTTGTAGTGGACTCGTCAATCCAACAACTACAAGAGAACAAACAAGTCTAACAATAATAAAAAGTTAAGCAATCACCTCCCTCATGACACAAAAAAAGTAAATCAAACCACCAAAAATAAAAAAAATCTACCAAACATCAATCAAACTGATTAATCCACACTAAAGCTAACACAATACAACACTAAAAATCATAAATCTTAAGCACACTAAATCAAACCGCACTGATAACTATGGGTTGCCTCCCATAAAACGCTATGTTTAACGTCGTCAGCTCGACAAATGATTCCACCTGGATCAAATTTCCATTTAAGTTATCCTTTATCAATCAACCAATCTTTTCCAGATCCATGGATTCCTACAAAGTCCTCAAATTTTAATTTTTCATTCAACTCTTCCTTTTTAAATTGATTTATATCCTTGCTCCATATGTGTCTTTCTAGATCCAATATTATTCTAGTGATTTTCTCAATTTTCATATTAATATAATCCTTAAATTTTATAAGAAATGGATCTTTATAAGGTACTTCATGATCTCCCAAAATTTAGATCGGATCACCTCTAGATAATTTAGATTCTGGATCAATTTTTTCTTGGTTACTCTTTTGTTTATTGTTGTCTTTCAATTCTTCCCGTTTGTACTGAGTAAATGGTAGAGGTGGTCTTTCTATATTTATACTAGTTGAGGAAATAGGCTTTTCTAACTACTTAGGAATTTCTTCCATTGATCTTTCAATCTCCTTATCCACATCTCTCAACTGAAAGTTTTTTTGAAACATATCCTCAAATTCTTCTAAATATTAGTTCAATAATTTCAAATTGCTCAACATTCATCTCCTTAGGATTTATCTCAGGGTCATTAGGTAAAATCTTTAAGAGGTAGCTGTTAATTGTAACAATAATTTGACCTAGTTGGTTTTCTATATTTCTTAGTGCAAACTCTTGATTTTTCAACTCACTTGTCATTTGAATCACAACCTCTTCTAGCATTAATTCCTTCTCCTCATCCTGTGGGTTATACTTTAATTGAGGATGATTATTAATTGAGTTAATAATCTTCCTCAATTGGGTTTTCATATTCCTTATTATGATCCCTTGACAGTTTAGCTCTCTCTCCATTTACATAATAACCTCTTCTAATAAATCCTTCTCCTCATTCTGTGGGTTGAAGTTAAAATTTTTAGGAAAAGAAAGTTCATCGCTAAAATCATCTAGATTATTCCAATTACATGTCTGATTAAATTGATTCCCTTCACAAAACTGATTTTCTCCTCTAAAATTAGTATTCTAATTAAAGCTCAAATGATTTTTCCAACTTGGTTTGTGAAAAATTGGAATAAGGATGATATATCTTATGGCATGTTTCAAAATAGTTGGGCTCAGTAAATTGTCCAAATGAATTTTACTAAATATTTGGGGGCATTTGAGGATAATTTTCTATAGGTTGATCTAACTTCTTCACGATATTTGCAAACTGAGAAGTTAAAATAGTAAGCATATCTTCCTGAAAATTTTCCACTCTCTTGGTGTTTCCCTTTCAAAGTAACTAGCATTATAATCCAAATCTGAATATTCATTATATTGTTGATCTGCCATTTTTACATTAAATGCATGTAGCCTTTTTTGATTCATCATCCTCCTAAAAGTTCACTCTAAATCAGAATCATAAAATCCAAGGTCTGCCGCTCCTGAACTACGCATACAAATTTAAAAAAAGTAACTAATCGGATAAATATCAAAAATATTTTTTGTATTTTCTATTTTCTTTAAAATAAACACACAATAACTAAACACACTATATAAAAATACTTAAATTCTAAATCTAAGTCTTACATGTTTAACTAAAATACTCCTAAAGTTCTTATCAAAGCTTCCCCATCAACGACACCAGAAGTTTGATCCGCCAATAGTGTGTGTTGTTATTCTACATATTTTATGTCAATTTAAATCTCCTAAAACAGTGACAAAAACTTAACCTGACCCAAAATTAGCAGTAATTTAACTTTCAAACATTTGGCCAAAATATTGACCCAATTTATATTAAGTAGTTAGAATCAAAATGTTATAAAATATATAAAATAGCTCACACACTAGTGGTTCTACGCAAGTGCACATTCCACTTCAAGTAATATAGGGATTTCCTTAAAAACCTTAGTGTCGATCGCACGAAGAAGAGAGGTAAGAGGTCCTTGGTAAAATTTTAATCTACTATGATAAGCACTTAGTTTGGAAGATCAATTTAAGTGTTTTTTCTAACAAGTACTCCTATTATAAGTCTTAAGTCTAAAACAACTAATAACTATTCCTAAATGAAAGTATTTATTCTAAAGATAACTCTTTTTTGATCAATTAGTTTGAAGAATTTTAAGATTTTAAAAATTGTTATTCTTATGTAGTGAATTGGATAATGTAAATGAATGAGATACATTAAATATTGCATGTGTCAAATAGGAGCAATTTTAATTCTCTACCCTCCGTCAAGTGTTTTAGAGAGTCATTGGTTAATATTAGGTTTAGTCTCTAAATTCATGGTTAGGATGGAAGGATACTGGCTCTCACTCTAGAGCTCCCATTCTGCTTCCCTTGAAGGCTAACTCTCACTTTAGTTCTTAAACACTAAAACCAAATTGGGGATTTTGTTCTATCATCCTAGAATCTCCAATTCTTTGCCCAGAAATAAATATATTTCCTTATTTATTTGCAATCAACCCCCATGAGCTTCTCCATCCATAGAATTTATATGTGGTTCCATGTTGAGAATTACAAAGCCCTCTCGGTTCATAATGCAATTACAACAAATTTTAACACTACAACGGGCCGTTATTGTAATGTAAAGGAAGTGCAAGAAAATAACATCACATTTATAATCAAAACTTTTTCTAGGATGCATTCCAATATCCTAAACTTGACTCACTACTAAGGAAAAGTAAAAGGAAAACAATGGCATAATCTTCTCAAGCCACTATTTCCTAATAAAAAGAAACAGTAAGAAATATACATCACAAAGCATGAAGAAAACACAACGGAAAACTTCTTTTCATCAAAGCAAATCTCCTAGATAAGTGTTTAAAAAATCATAAGATAATGAGGAACATAATACTTAGCTTTTACCCCTTAAAAGAAAGATAAAAATCTCTCCCATAAAGTCTCCCGCTGATCCATGCAATGCTAGTACATCTCCTTACATATCTCTCAAAATCCTCTCTCCAATCTCTCCAAAACGGAAGAAATTTATATTTCTACTCCTATTCTAAGATCTATAAATATTCTCCACATTTTTTCACTCACACACACACCACCTTTTCAGAGATAAAATTGCACTATTAGTATGTCGGGAAAAATTTCCCAAGAGATGCCTTAAGCAACCTTCCAAAAAGTTTCCAAATATATTGAATCTCGGCCATAACCGCCCAAAATCATGACCAAGCTGTCTCAGGTGCCGTCAGCATCATTCTGGGTACTATCAGCTCCATATTTTTGTTGTTATATAGATTTGGGCGCCGTCGTGCCTTCGGCACCGGTCTCTAACAACCCCACCATTTCGCTTCATTTGGCTCCGTTTCACCTCATTTTAATTGTGTTTCATTCCTAACATATAGAACTATAAAATAATGATGAAAAAAACCTTCCTTTAAAGTGTAACTTCATTAAAAAATATTTGAGAAGTGTAAAACAAATTAAGCGTAGAAAGACATATCAAAATGTGTCAGGATAGAATTTTCTTTCTTATTCGTTTTTTGCTCCAAACTACGGCATTTTTTCTTCTTTTTCTCCAAAACTCCATTTCTTGTACATGAAACTAAAAATATGCAAAATAACTTCCTTTAAAGTGTAATATCATTAAAAATCATTGAAATTAAGCATAAAATATTTATGAAAAATTTTGTAATTTTTAGGCGTATCAGTCCCTCTCCTCTTACAACACTAGAAGAAAATCCTCTCTGATGCGCCTCTTGTGCGTGTTACTTTTCTGCATGTTTTATGAAAATTTAAATCCACGGTAACAATAACAAGAACTTGACCCATCCCAAAATTACGCAGTAATTTAGCTTTTCAATAATATGGCCAAAAGCTTGACCCAATTTATATTAAGTAGTTAATGTGGAAAATTAAAATATTTATAAAATATATAAAATAGTTCACACACTATTGGTTCTACACAAGTGCACATATTGCTTCAAATAATATAGAGCTTTCTTTAAAAACCCTAGTATCAATCGCACGAAGAAGCAATGTAAGAAATCCCTTAGGCTAATTCTAGTCTACTACTATAAGCAATTAGTTTGGAAGGTTGATTAAAGTGGTTTTAATGTATGCTAACGAAACTAAGTTTACTAAATTAATTTCTAAACTTTAAAGTTAAATTTACTAAGACTAAATAAAGTTTTGTGTCAAAGAGTTCAAATATAAGAAACTATCCTTCTCACTACAATGAATTTTTGGTTAATGATAGAGATAAATTGTTTGAATTTGTATTGTGCTAAAAAGGAACAATTTTAACTCTCTACCCTGATTCATTTTTATAGAGAATCATTGGCTAATCTCTGGTTTAGTCCCTAAATCTGTGGTTAGGTTGGGAGGATACTGGCTCTCACTCCAGAGCTCCCACTTCCCTTCCATTGAAGGCTAACGCTCGCTTTAGTTCTTAAAAATTATGACCAAATTGGGGATTTCAGTCTGTCACCCTAAATTCACCAATTCTACGCCTAACAATGTATGTTTCCTTATTTATTTGCACCTGGTTCCATGAACGAAACACTCCTTCATGGAATTAAATGTGATTCTCACTCTGTTATAGAACTCATACTCTATTTCCCGGATCATATATTTCACAACAGATTTTAACATTTCAATTGGCCAGATCTACAAGTAAATTAAGAACGACGTGAAAAAATCATCACAATTTTTTTATATTGTAAAATGACACATTCAAATTATCTCTTTATTTCATCATATCTCAATGTAGGGAAAAAATAAAGAAGTCTACTCAGAACTCATGAGGAAGATACGACAAAACACAGATTTTACATATAAAACAAGTTTACAAAATAAACAAATGAAAGAACACAACTTATCTTAGACTTCTCCTCAAGCAAACCCTTTAAAGTTCCCGTGTAGCACTTTATATCTTTACAATCAACACTAAATTCTATCTTAGAAGAGTAATCAAGAAGAAACCTCCCACCCTCATTCTCCTCTAACAATTTTTCAAGAAAATCCACTCAACACAAAAGAATTTACTCTACAACACTCTCACACACACTCACGTGCTCACACACGCACAAACACACAAATATCTGGCGCCAAGCCTTCTTTTTTAAAGAGACACAAATTCCCTACTTTTTCCCAAGAGACAAATCTATTCATCCAAAATAAATGTCTCTTCATTCAAGAGCCTTCTCCAAGTGTCTAGATGCATTAAATCACTTCTTGGGGTGTTTGAATCACTTGGGAGCTTTCTAGAACATCAAAATCTGCGAAAAATCAGTTCATAACCGTTCCAGGCACTATCGATGTTGGTCTGGGCGTTTTCGGCGTCACTTTTCATCACTTCTTTGGACTCAGGTATTGTTGGTCCCTGTCTGGGAGACTTCAGTACCTGTCTGAATGCCTTCGGTGTTGGTCTGTAGCAACTCCACTGTTTGGCTACGTTTTAGCTTCGTTTCGCCCCATTTTAGTTGTGTTTCATTCCTAACAGATAAAACTACAAAATAAACATAAAAATAATCTTTCTTTAAAGTGTAATTTCATTAAAAAATATTTGAGAAGCATAAATGAGACTATGCATAGAAAGACATATCAAAATGTGTCAGGAAAAAATTGTCTTTCTTGCTCATTTATGCTCCAAATTGCATCGTTTTTGCTTCTTTTTCTCCAAAACTCCATTTATTATCCTTGAAACTAAAAATATACAAAATAACTTCCTTAGAAATATATTATCACTAAAAAACATTAAAATTGAGCATAAAATATATATAAAAATGTGGTCATTTTTTAGGCCTATCAAATTTTCCCAAACTTAACTATTACTTTTCCTCATGTAACACATTTACTACATAAAAGTTATGACTAATGGTAGGGAGTTTAACTTCTTGATATCTAAAATTTGGTCTACTAAGTATAATATCACAACTTAAGAAAAATTTTTAATAACTTAAGTCAAAACTAAAATTATAAGAACATCTAGTAGTCAAGTCTGAGATTTCTGATTTTGTATTCATTTCAAGAAGAACTACAGTTTTTCATTTTAAAGTCACTTAGAATATCCATATTAAAAAGAACTTCATGAGAATTTTATTAGTAAGGATATTAATACTGAAATACAAGTTCAAAAAAAATGTAATAAAGCCTTCTGCCTTAAGTTTATTCAAGTGAAGCCAATTTTTGATTAGGCATCTCCTCAAGATTCTCCTCACATACTTTTCTTTTCTTTTTCTTTATTTCTTTTTTTTTAGGATAATTTTTAATCCTATGTTTTTCTTCTTCTTTTTCTTGTGAGGATTACTATATCTACATAACCTTTAAAAATTTTGAACTTCACTATCCTCTTCTTAAAGTTAAAAACTTTTCACATTCCTTCACTTTATAAATTCATATTAGCTTTGAAGATCTTTCATAAGGCCTCATTCTTTTCTTCTTACGTGAAACTCTAAGATTCTTAATACTTCAAAAATATAATTTTCATTACTTCAAATAGAAAAAGCATAGTCCAATTATTTCGTACCAAATATCTTAACTCTAGAATCAACTTTCATTTTTGAGAACTTTTACTTAAGTCTACTATATATTTAGAAACACAAATATTGTTATCAAAAGTTAGCCTCTAATACCAAATGTCATGTTAAATTAAAATTTTAAAATATAGCTAATTGAGGATAAATAAAATTTAGTTTCATTATTTTCTTCCCCCCAAACTTAAATTTCTAAATACTTTGCAATCAATTCTGTAAAATGTAACAGGAAGAAAAAGTAAAAGTTAAATTTAGTAACTACTAAAACATCCGATAAAATTCATATACATTCATAATCAGAATAGAATGACTGCAGGAGAAAGTAAATCTAGCCTAAAACATGCATGCAATAATACTAAACTAAAAGGAAGTATACTCACTTTAAAATTTTGTTTTTCCTTCTACCCGCAAACTTGATTTTTAACATATATAACATTTATTACAAAAAATATAAGTAGGAAGAAAAATAATTTAGAAATTCTATCTACCAAAAAGGTCTATCAAAAATATCTACAATTATTTATCTGGATAGAAAACATGTAGTAGAAAGCAAATCTAAACTAAACATGCTTAATGAAATTGAAAGAAAGGTCTAACAAGCAGGATAAGTATCGCATAGGAATGCATATATTTATGTGTTCTTCAAATCTTTATATTATTGTAACACAAACACAAACACACAGGATAAATGAGGTCAATTTTTCCTTTAACTCATTGCATCTCACTAACTTATTTTCAATTTTTAACCGAATCACTACACAGATATATTGGGTACTAATAAATGATTTTATAGATTCCAATTCTAAAGATAAGATTATCTCTGATATATTGGTTCTCGAGCACCAATCCCAGGCATCACCATATCCCATTAATTAAACACCTCTAGCAATTATAATGATAGTGTAATGTCATCCACATGTTACTCATCAAATAGGTTAGCTACTCCTATCAAATGAAAATAAGGTCAAAGAAAGGAAGTAATAAAGTTGAGATGTAACTGTCACTGTTCAAATTCATGATGTCTTTTGTAAAACTCAAGTCCAGGTGAGGCCCAAGTTGTAGTGGACTCGTCAATCCAATTACTACAAGAGAACATACAAGTTTAACCATAAAAAGAAGTTAAGAAAGCACTTTCCTCATGACACAAAAAAAGTAAATCAAACCACTAACAATCCAAACATCTACCAATCATCAATCAAACTAATCAATCCACACTAAAGAAAACACAATACAACACTAACAATCATAACTCTCAATCACACTAAATCAAACCACACTAATAACTATGGGTTGCCTCCCATAAAATGTTTCGTTTAGCGTTGTTAGCTTGACAAATGATTCCACCTAAATCAAAATTTTGTTTAAGTAATCCTTGATCAATCACCCAATCTTTTTTAGATCTATATATTCCTACAAAGTCCTCAAATTTAAAATTTTCTTTCAGCTCTTCCACTTCAGATTGATTCATATCTTTGTTCCTCATATTTCTTTCTAGATCCAATATTCTTCTAGTAATTTTCTCAATTTTCATATTAATATCATCCTTGAAATTTATAAGAAATGGGTCTTTATACTATACTTCATGATCTCCCAAATTTTGGATTGTATTCCCTCTAGAAAATTTAGATTCTAGATCAAATTCTTCTTGGTTACTCTTTTATTCAGTGTTGTGTTTCAATTCTTCCCCTTGGTACTGAGTACATGGTAGAGGTGGTCTTTCTATATTTATCTTAGTTGAGGAAATAAGTTTTTCTAATTCCGTAGAGATTTTTTCCATTTGTCTTTGAATCTCCTTATAATCTATCCTCGAATTCTCTTCTAAATATTAGTTCAAAAATTTCAAATTTCTCATCATTCATTTCGTTAGGATTTATCTCAGAGTCACTAGGTAAAATCACTAGGGGGTAATTGTTAATTGCATTAGTAATCTTCCCTAATTTGTTTTTCACATTTTTTATTGCGGTCCCTTGACCGTCCAACTCACTCTCCAT
>JXCR01131691.1:72096-86285 GCA_002079205.1 Phalaenopsis hybrid cultivar
GCCGACATAAACTTTCAAAAGTAAACTTATGAAAACTAACAAAGTTTTTGTGACGGAAAGTTCAAATTTAAGAAAGCATCCTTTCCCTTTACAATGAGTGTATGGATTGTGAAGAAATTAAAATCATATGAAAATATATATATAAACTATTTTGTGTCAAATAGGAGCAATCATACTATTTACGCTCTTCTGAGTGCATAAAGAANTCAGTGCAATGGATATCCAGTAACAACAAAATAGGATTTATCTGATAATAAATGCATGATTAATATTATGGGAAAAATGAATTAGGAGAGTAGCTTAGTCTAAAGCGTACTTGTAGGCAAATGTGAGAAGTTGTACTTGTTATTCTATGTTGTGGCTTTGAAAATTTGACTTTCATGTGCACTGTCATCCTAACCAATAATGACAAGGGGGAAACACATGTTGAAGTACCATACCACCACAACATTCTGCGTCAGGGACCCACAATGGTCGATGAATGTGATCTTATTATTCGGAACACATGTATCATCGTGTGTTCCCTTGATTGATCTAATACAATTCTAGAAAGAAAATAAATGGTTATGTTATTATGATGGTTATTTGAAAGTTTAATGTACTAAATTGGAGAAATTACTTTAAAGAACGATATGTACCTATGTTTTTATTCTTTTTCTTTTTTTTTTAATTTTAAAAGGAGTTATCATTTTGTTGATCGTTGGATAATTCTATTATTCAAATAAATCTACCTTCTGAATCATATCAGTGATTCAAAGAGGAGATGAATTGAATAAGAAGAAACATACAACAAATTAAATAACAACATAAAAGAAAAAAATGGAGAGCCTACGTGCAATAACCCTCACAAGGAAAAGTCAAGCATGTCCGCCCAAACAAGATCGAGAGAGGAACCTTGGATCAATATCAGCAAATGAATATCTACGTAGGCTACCCATATCCAGAGAGTCAGGTGTATGTAATTATTCTGGGGTGGTCAACTTGTTCCTATTAGTTAATTACATCTCAAGGGATACCCAATAATACTCTCGATAAAAGGGGTTTCACTTATATTATCGTAGACCTGAGGAAATAGATCATCAAAGAAAGGTTATTTCATGTGAGAATACTCTGACGCTTCAAACAACTCATCGACACACGGAACCCACGAAATAACTAAAATCATCTTAACGGGGATACCCCAAAGAGTTAAAACACATTTGGACCATAAGAACAAATGATAAATTGTCACTTCCCAAAGGAACAACGGCTCATCGGCGTCAGGCCATCAAAATGATATCGATGAATTTAAAAGAGCGACATGGCTCAAAGGGGCTAAAACACAGGAAGGGTATAGTAATCCTAACAATATAGGTAGTTGGGTCGGGGTACCACGAACCGTCATACACAACCACTAGGGTTCTGAGTCTACCTGGTCGTGAAGTTAATCGACCCAACACGTCTAGAGATCCCTAGTAAGTAATTCGTAAATTGCATCATCCACAGGAAACCTTGGTAGCCGAAGTGGCAAGGTCACGAGAAGTAAACTCTAGTCTTATGACCTATAAGGTTGGAACTCCAAGATGTGGGACTTATGCCTGCCGAAGTGGCAAGGATACCTCAAGAAAGGAAGAGAGAGGGAGGTTCAGTTATAAAGTTGGAAAAACTCCTACAAAAGTACTTACACCCCATCTAGGTTAAGGAGCCTTCTAACACCATATGCGTACTAGACAACCACCTCACACTTCAACAAACCACACCACCACCTCCTCATCACATAATCACCCTACACCACCACCTCTACACCACACAACTCTCCTACACCACCACCTCCACACCACACAAATAAATCCACATACCACAATCTCCACACCACACAACCACCCGACACCACTACACCAACACAACCACTCACCACAAACTCCAAACCACACACACCAACACATCCACAAATCACACCACACCACAACCTCCACATCACAATAAAGAGAAGTTGGTGCAGGGTGATTGTGTGATGTGCCAAAACAAACACATTCACCATCTCTCCAAGAAAATAGTTTCCCACTTAAGTTCTAGTGAAAATGAAAAAATAAAACATACAAATCCAACATGGAATTCTCACTGAAATTCAAAATTCATGTTCCCAGCTCATACTCAACACATACACAACACCCCAAATATTGCAATTAACAAATCCAACACAAAATTCCATCCAAATTTCAAATTCCCTATTGAAATATCAAAGTTCACAAAGAAATCCAAATTCCCCACAACATAAGCGCCAAAAAAATCAAATAGACCACATAAAGTGGACCCAAAGCATTGCTAACAAGATAAGCACAAAAAATCTAAAGATCACCGCAAAACACCAATCTAAGCAACATTACATCAAAGGGATAAATCAAAACTCGTATGAATGCAACATGAAGCATCAAAACCAAATAACTGATTATATCAAATTGAAAACAACAAAAACTAATCAATTGAAGAACCACCAAAATTGAGCCAAAAAATGAAACCAACCATAATAAGGCACACAACCACATGAAGAAGAGAGAATAAAGGTGAAGAACAAAGAAGACAGAAAAAAGAGGGAACACCGCACAGAGGCAATCATGCCCACAACCATCAATTCGAGCCAAAGAAGAGATGGGAGAGAGGATGAGAGAATGCACAACTCAACACAAAAGGTACCAATTGAAGTGACCCAGACCGAAGGATTTTCTCCATCACAAAGAGCACAAAGGGCACAAACCACCAAAATTCGAGCGGAAGAAAAGAGGGGAGAGAGAGAAAAATCACTCGTAACTGAAAATAGAGAATCGTAAACAACGCCTAGCCACTGGAGCCACAAATCCGTGGGGGAGAGATTACTAGGGCAGAAGAATCACGGGAGAGGGAGCGGGATCGAGAGAAGATGGAGGAAACACGAAAAGAGAGGTTGTGGGGTAAATAGCCCACGATCGAGAGAAGAGAAATGTGGGCTGCAGGGTCAAACCCGCAACCACATTTCAATGAATTTTTTTAAGGCATTATTGTATGGTTTCGCGCCACACCGTGCAAAATCTCAACGCAAAACAGGCATTAATATTCAATTTTTCTTGTATTTAATTAGATTTAACATAAATTCACAATAAAATCCTATTAATGATATACCACCAAATACCACATTAATCATAATCAAATAATATTGTGGAACTCACAGGATTCTCAGAAAAAAAAAAAAACACAAAGATGGAAGCTTATATTAAAAAAATTACTCTTTCTTGTCTTTAAAATTAACAATTTAAAATCCCGTTAGGGACGAGAAGCCTTGTGNGCCACCAAATACCACATTAATCATAATCAAATAATATTGTGGAACTCACTCGATTCTCAGAGAAAAAAAAAAGAAGATGGAAGCTTATCATTAAAAAAATTACTCTTTCTTGTCTTTAAAATTAACAATTTAAAATCCCGTTAGGGACGAGAAGCCTTGTGGTGCTTCCTGTTTTTAGGCAGCCTTGTGACGCGTACGACGACGAATAACACTGGATTCCAAGGCCTCTCCCGTCCCCAACGCGATAATGCCGAAACTGCCATGCGCGAACATGGAGCGACGAGCGCCACGCGAGAGAGAGAGAGCCTCTGTATGTGGAGGAGGTGTCGGCATCGACGCCAATGTCGGGGAAGCGCAAGTATTTTCGGCTATCTTACCACTTGCTGTTATTGATCTTCCGATTACTGGTTCATCTGCTGAGCGCATTTGTTTTAGGTTTGTAGATGAAAGTTTTTTTTTTTTTAATTTTTTTTAACTAGAATGGGGTTTTGATTGTTTTTGTTTTTGGTTTCGATGAGAGTTCGGGATGCTGGATTTTGGTGATCTTGGTGAATGAGGTTAATGTAGCTAATTCATTAATNCCATTGTGTTATTCTCAGGACCAATGTTAATATATGTCGATACATAATTAGCAGTCAGGACTTCAATTGATGAAAAGAGAAATGCAAAAATTATTCAAGCTGCAAACCAAGAATCCACTCTCATTCAGATGTGGTATAAGAGAAAATGTCCTTACTGACTTTTCCTTTTCCTCCAACTTCATAAGAAAAACTGCTCTTAGTCAGTCGAAGCGATGTCTCCTTAGTTGTTGCCTCCTCAGGACTCCACTAGGAAACTGCGGCCCCACAGTCACATGGATGAAGAATCTTACTCCTGTAGCAAAAACACTCACCCTTGGTGAGCGTCTTGTAGAACAATCGTCAGGATGACCTCNCGTCCTTCCAAAGCGGGCGACGAGATTTCAATTCCGATGACCGACAGCTTCTTACGGGCAAACCCCATACCAAAAATAGTGCCGACAAAATCCTTGGTGAAAATAAAAAATTTTGGGTTCAAAGTGTAGCTCTTACTGAAAGAAGATGAAATCCAAACTTCTTTTGCCTTAAAATCGCCTCAAATCCAAGCAATAGTAAGCCTTTGATGCACAAATCAGAGGTTGAAGCTGACCGAAAGGGTAAAAATGGTGTTTTTACTGTACAAATTGCGAATTTTAAGGGATTTGGGTACTTTCGGGTCGAGGGTCCTGTCGGCGCCAATGGCCAAAAAATTCTATTTTTTAATTTTCACAATTTTCAAATTTCTTTCAATTCACTCCAAAGCCTAATTAGTCTTTCTAAACACTAATTTTCATTTTAAAATAATTCACAAACAAACATTTTCACAAGCAACACTAAACTAACTTTTATATATGAAAATTCAATTATTACAAATACACTTTTCTAATCACACTTGCAAATAGATCAAGCAATCTAAATTATAATTCAGTGTCAAAATCAAGCCACAATACTATAACGTTGACACAAAACTATATACAAAATCAAAGTTTATAAAGTTCTAAAGCAATGTAAAGTAAAGTAAAGTAAATGCAACATAATCACATTAAAAACATAATTACTTTAAAGTAGTAAAGAGTTCAACTTTTTCAATTATTTTGCTTCATCTTCAGTACTTTCTCCTCCTCTAATATCTTCCATAGACTTGTAATGGACGTACAAATTGTAGAAATGTCGATACGAGAATTGATCAGTCAAATTTTCATCGATCCATCCATTTTTCTTGAACATCTGCACCAAAGCTGCTTTAATTGTTCTGGTATGATCAAAGTTCTCCTTTATCCTCTAATCTAAGTGTTAAAAAATGTAGTTAAGATTTCCTATTGTATTCATAATACTCTGAAGTTCTCTTTCAATTTTCTTCATTTTCTTCTCCAAATTTATTGAACTTCCAACTGTTTGTGGCATTAATGGTGTTGAAGCATGTGATGAATGATCCAAAATAATATCTAATGCTTCATTTCCATTCCCAGTATAATTGTCATAAATAGGAATCATGGGCTCCCAGGGTAGTAATAATTTCTCCCAACTTTCATATGACACTTGAGATTGACTACAAAGTAAGAAAATTATAGAAGGATGCCCCAATCCATATATAGGCCCATTCATAATAATACCCATAATAGATTTGAAAATAATCCATACCACATCAATGGGCTTTTCCATTTGAATGCAATAGTTTAAAATTGCGCTTTCTTTTGTAACTCTACTAATCTTCATGGTAGAAAGTAATTTTGCATAGATGAAGAAATGTCCTTGTTTTGATATTGGATTAGACAGTGAAGCGGAGAAACTAACGTATCCCTCATCTCTGATTTCCTAATTATCATTTTCATCTGTCAGAAATTGGTATACCTCTTGCATCATATCTTTCGTTGGGATAAAATTCTTATAATGATAGATTGGCACATTTTCTACCATATACAAACCATTAATTCAAGGTGGAGTAAATGCTACAACCTTATCTCGAACGAAGACAACTCCTTGGGTAATTCTTGGTAAGTTAGCACATAATTCCTTTACCACTAGTACAACAACTGCAGCGGTAGTGTAGCATAGAACTTCCCAACGTCTTTGTACAATTATTCTCTCAGTCTGTGAACTTGGATTACTCAATCCATGATTGACAAAACTTCTCTCCTTGGTAAGTCTCTTCCTCATGATGACTTTGTCGTATAATCTTTGTGCGTCAAAACTGATAAACTTTCTTCTATTGAAAGCTCCATACCTTGAAGTATTTCTGGAATTCGAAGCCATGAATTTCAAAATTTAGAAGCTTTTGGTCGTACAAGGCAGTTTTTAGGCCTTTAAAAACACCTTCCAGTAGTTATTTAAGAGTGAAATCCCGCCAAAGTCCTCCAAATTCATCCTGAACGCACGAAACTGCTCGGGGCACTATCGGTACTCCTGATGGCGCTGTCGGCGCCATGGCTCGTGTAGACGGGCGTCGTCAGTGCCAAAGGCAAAAATTGCATCTCTATCTTTTTTGGTTCAATTCGATTCTAAATTTTTCTCCAATATCAATATTTGGCTTAATTTATGATATATAAAATTGAGTAGAAATAAAAAATATTATTATTTCCTAATATAAAAACACTTATTAAATAAAATAGTAAGATATATATATATATATATATATATATATATANCGACAGCCCATTACTTTAAAATCATCCTCTTAACCCATTATGTTTCAATCGTCCAAAAAGTCTATTATGATCAATATTACTCATATCCCTTTGATTAATACTAAAATTTATTTAAGGCATTAAAATCCGAATTTAACATTTTGCCCGGGGGCTCCCACTTCATAACTTATCAAATAAAACTCAAGTGAATTTCAAAATAAGCTTGAAGGAAAAGGCAGGAAATGCACGGAACACCAAAGAAAACCATAAACATTCAGGATGGGGTGTACTCAGAATTAGGACCTTGGGTCAAAGTCAAAACCCTGGGGCCCTACAAAAGGATCAATACCATGTATGTGTGATCCAATATTAAGTAAAAGGTCATTGACCTAACAATCACAGACAGGAGTGATCCCTAGTCTAGTTCATATGACTGGCCCGTGAAATTTCAAAAAATATTTAGGAAGGATTTTATTTTTCAAAAGACATTTTTTATTTATCATGCACTCGAAAGATGTTTTTTAGTTAATTATGTCATTTAAATAAAATTTCATCCTTTAGAAAGTTACGGAGTCAACCATATTAGTAGGCTGGAACTTCCCACTATCTGTAAAAGAAAGGGCGACGATTTACTAAATATTAAAGGTGCAGTAATGCCAATCGCTCGTTCTCTCAAGGTCACTGAGTCAGGATTGTGCTAGAACTTCTCACACATACCTAGATGTTTTTTACATCATTGTCCTTGAACCCCGTAACCGACCTACTTACAGTCTTGCTTGATGGTCCATATATGACAAAAGATTATATATGCGCACTTATGTTTCGAGCATAAGCACATAGATCCAACCAAGAAGCAAGAAAAGAAAAGAAAGAAAAAATAGGGTGAGAGATAGGAGGGACTTATCCATTTTTGAAATATGAAAATAGTAAGGGATGTATCAACCCTCAAAATCGTGTCTAAAAACGATCGACGAAAACACCCAAAAAATGAAGCCCAACAATTCATAAATCAACCCGATAAAGGTATCATTTTCTCCAATTCTGCGAATATATCAACCAAAAAGATATCCCTTCCAAAACCATATCTCTTCAAAGCCACAAGTCAGCTTAAAAGAAACTGTAGCCAAACACGCCACAAAATGGTCTTAAAATCATAGCCCGTCAAAGTCACAAAAATAGCTTCAAAACTACGTTTAAAACAATCCTCAATATCCAAAGATACGAGTTCGAGAAAGACCATTTGAATCCCCAAATATTGCAAAAAAACACATTTAAGTCTTTTCAAAATCACAACTCAAATAAGTCGCAAACAGCTCGAGGAATCTAAAAAAGAGTTTAAAACCGCAGCTACAAGGAACTGCAAAACTTCTAAAATCACATTAAAATGACACAAATCCTCTTTCAAAACAATGCTCGAATCGGCAAAAAAAAGCCAAATGAACTACTAACTCGCATAAAACAACCTACGCAATTTTAAATTTTGCATAAAGCCAGCTCGCCAAAGTTCCACTAAAAAGAACCAAATCCATATAAACTTCGCATTTACATAAAGCTAACCAGCTTCAGTTTTAGATTTTTTTTCAAATGAGCCATCGTGGGTAATACCATAGACCTCACAATAAATGAAAGCAAGATCTACTAAACAAGTGAAGGTAGCAAAATATATCTCAAGATTACATTTCAAGCCTTTAATTCCAACAAGCAATTAGAAATCATTCCATGAAAGGGGCCTCGCATGCTAACATCAAAAAGAATCCCAAAGGACCAAATTGTCGACTGATTTGCATACTTCAAATTAATTGAACCAACAACATGAATGTCACGATCCCCCTGCAAATTATTCAAGGAATATATAGGTAAATATGAGAGTTTGCATGTTGGATATGAAAATACAGAAGAATCTTATGCTAGATATCAAAGCTTCCCAACAATTTCAGTTTTTTTTTTTTTTCAAAAGAGCCACGCAAAGTGTTTGGAAATGAAGCAAAAGAAAAAAATTGTGCGATTCTTTTCAAAATATTCAAAATATAAAGGAAAGGAAAGCTATGTGATTGTTTCTCAAATATCCAAATCATAAAACATAGCTAACTGCAGCTCTCTGAAATGAAGCAAATAAAATAAAAACTGCATGCAATTCTTTCCACATATTAAGTTCCGAAGTTTGACTTCAGCAAACTTAAAGAAAACAACCCAAAATTTTGAGGCTCAGTTTCCACAAACCAAAGCAAAACCAAGTATTCCAACCCAATTTTTAAATATTCACATACTTATTTTCCACATCAAGAGTATCACCCAATCAACAAGATGTTCACTTTTCATCTACAAATGAAGTGGTACATAAGTAAAGGATTAAGTGGTATGTATGAAAGGTACTTCTTTGAAACAGGCTTAGGTGGTAGATATGTAAATCCTGAAGTTCGGATATTGGATATTTAGATGTATAGGAACTGTCTAGGAATGTAAGAAATATAAGACATTTATAATAAAGCTCCAATCTTAGATTTAGACAAATTAATGTCTAAGAATTCGATCGCATATATGTAAATCCCCTCCCCCTGTTTTTTGAGAAAATCAATAGCAAGGTTCAGCATGCCCTTTATGTTAAAGAATTGTTTCTCACTATGAAAACATCATAAATCACCAAATAAAATTAAAATCAAACAAAAGTGAGAAAGCTAACATAAATGGGCACATAAATGAAGAAGAAGATTTCTTTACAGGGTTACGGAGTCGATCTAAGCACTTAAATAGCTCCAACATGCTTTAATAAATTAATATACGAATGACCTGGCAACATGAGATAGACCAAAAAGAGCTTTAACTTTGACTAGATGGCAAGAATCCACAAGTTTTATCAGTTCAAATGGTTGCTTCAAAAATATAGAAAATTTGAGAAGGAAATCGAGAATCAGAAGCTTATATGCCCCCCTAGCTTAAATGGAATGGACAAAGTACCTTAAGCTTTAATCCACAAGTCATTAACAAATTCAAATATAATGGGAGTTTCAACATTAACCATTCCAAGCATTCCGCACTAAAGAAAACATCCTAAAATAGTTAGTAAACCACCTCTCATGCAACAGCTGACTTAGGTATTCCAACTAAAAAAAAAATCAATTCATATCTCATATCAATTCAACCCAACCTCTAAAAGATGAAAGAAAGATAATTCCAAAAGAATAAAAATAATACTTTGATGGCATAAAATTTTCTGTAATTAATCCACAGGAAAAGAAGAGATCATAAAAATTCTTACCCCAAATGCCTGCTAGAAAAGGGAGGGGAAAAGAAAGCCTCGAGACAGAAAGTCAGCAAGAAGTAAACTGCACAAAATTTCAGCAGCACCTCCCCTTCTTCTGAAAATTTTGGCCAGCCCCAAATCCCTCCCCAAGAGAGGCTTATATAGCCAAGAAAGGAGGAGAAAGCCTGCCTACACTTACCTGTGGTGAACCGAGGTCGAGGGAGGCGGGAGAAACGTTGACAAATGCCGCAGAGAGGAGCAGGGGTTCGGCGGCGGGATCGCAACGGGAAAGAGGCTCCAGGGTTCATGATGGGAGAGGCTTGCGTGCGACAGATAAGAATAGAGCAGCATCTTGGCTTGCGGCTCGAGGAGTGCAAAGGAACAAGCGATAAGATGATGGTCGACTGCGTGAGGGAGGCTCGGTCGGTTTGCGAATGGGAGCGGGAGAGGAGGCAGTTCGTGGCTTGAAAATGCAGTACCAGTAGGAGCAGGCGATAAGGATCGCGTATGGGACTGCGCTGCGCGTGCGATCGGGATAAAGGAGAGAGGAGGCGTGAGCGAATTAGGCATTTAGGATTTAGGGATTTATGTGAAAAAGATTTTTTTTTATTTTATAGTACTTAATATTTAAAACTCTCCAATTCATGTATGATTATAACCACATCAAAATGAGTGTCCTCCCTATGAGGTCGTTCGGACAAGCTCGTCCACGATCAGGTCAAAAACGCGTGAAATTCGATATCCATCAAAATTTAGGTTTGAGCTTAATTTATTGATCAAGATGGTGTAGATGATTGTCATATAAGGTTTAGAAATGATTTGGAGTGATTTTGAATTGGTTTGGGAGTTCAATTTAGTGATATTTGGATATCTGGTTAAATTTGGGGATGTTGGGTTGGGTTAGGCTAGAGTTTGGTTGTGGCGTAATTGATGGTTTAATTTCATGTGGTGATAACCGGTATATCCATCTAAAAAACAATAATATTTTTTTTCCAGCCAATCTATCTAACATTTGGTCTAGAAAGGGTAAAGGAAAGTGATCTTTTCTGGTGACTATATTTAATTTTCTATAGTCAATACAAATTTGCCAACAGGTAACTTATCTTATTGGAATTAATTTAATTTTAATCATTTTTTTCAACGGTCACTCTTTTCTTTGAAACACAGTGAATTGGACTTACTTAAGGACTGTCTGAAATAGGATATATAATTCTAGCATCTAACCATTTTAAAATTTCTTTTTTAACAACTTCTTTCATTATTTGGGTTTAATCTCCTTTGAGGATCAGCTTTAGGATTTGTATTGTTCATCTAATAAAATTTTGTGCATACAAATTGAATGACTAATTATTTTAATATCTACTAAAGTCCATCCAAAAGCCTTTTCATATCTTTTAAACATCTCTATTAATTCTTATTCTTGAATTTCAGTTAATTCAGAAGATATAATAGCAGGTAATGTAGATGACTCTCCTAAAAACACATATTTTAAATGGGCAGGTAACATTTTTAGTTCAAGTTCGGGTGGTTTAATACTTGAAGGAATATGATTTTTATTATCGTTTTCCAACAAATCTAACGTTTCAAAGTTGTCGTGAATATAATCCAAATCTTCTTCTTTTATTTTGTCCTTGTTTTCAAAAAATTCTCATTGCTTTAATTTGTCTTCAAACTCTTCCTTAAATTGCTCATTACAAAGATAATCAGTAACTTCCATCCTAAAACATTCATTATCTTTTTCTATTGCAGGATATTTCATAGCTTTTGCAATATTAAATGTCTAACTTAATCATTAACTCTCATTATTAATTCTCTTTTTTATATATCTATCACAGCTCTTCCTGTTGCAAGAAATAGTCTCCCCAAAATAATAAGAATCTTATTATCTTCATCTATATCTAATACTATAAAGTCTACAAAGAAAATAAATTTATCCCTTTTACTAATACATCTTCTATAACTCTTTTTGGATAAGTTATTGATCGATCAGCTAACTAAAGAGTTGCAGTAGTAGGGGAAATCTCTCCTAAATCTAAATATTTAAAAATCTATAAGGGCATAAGATTAATACTCACTCCTAAATCACATAAGTCTTTTCCAAAAAACTTTTCACCAATAGCACAAGGTATAGTAAAACTAACTACATCTTTTAATTTTTCAGGAAGCTTTTTCTGAATAATAGCGCTACAGTCTTCATTGAGTGCAACGGTCTCTTGATCTGTAAACTTCCTTTTCTTGTTTAGTATATCCTTCATAAATTTCACATAACTTGACATTTGTTCCAAAACTTCAACGAAAGGAATGCTTATCGTTAACTTCTTAAGGATTTTCAAAAATTTTGTAAATTGTTTATCTTTATTCTTCTTCTTCAGTCTTTAAGGAAACGGAGGTAACTGTTTTTCTGCGGGAACTTGTGTTTGTTCATTTTCATTTTGGTCACTTTCAATTTCTTCCTTCTCTTCATCAACTTCAGTTTCTCTTTGGATCCTTGTTTCAACTTCTTTTCCACTTCTTAATTGAATAATTTTAATTTGTTCCTTATTTTGATCTTTTAAATTAACTTCCACAGTACTCAAAAGAATTTCTGAAGGTTTGTTATTAAGTGCAGTAGCAATATGTCCTAATTTATTTTCAATATTTCTAATAGTAGCCCCTTGATTTTGTATTTGATTTCTCTCACATGTTCAACATTACTTCTTCCATTTTCAACTTATTTTCCTTAACTTGTCGGTTAAGGTCAGAGTTAAATCTGGGAGGATAATAAGGTCGATAATTAAGATTTCCTTGGTTGTTCAAATTTCCGGAGGGATTCACCGAATTTTTATAATTATTCCAACTAAAATTAGGGTGATTTTTCCATCCAGGATTTTAATGATTAAAATAGGGATTTTTATTTCAATTATTTATAGAATTTAAAATTGCGTAAGATGATTGAGTATCGACTATCTGTCCTAGTGAATTTTCCTTTAATACTGAAGGTATTTGAGAATAGTTCACTCCAATTTGATCAATCTTTTTCGAAATAGCAGCAATTTGAGATGCCAAAATAGACATTGCATCAGATTCATGAATATTAGCTACTCTCTTAGGATTTACCAGTTCAGAGGGCCATTGAAAATTGTTAGTAGTCATTTCTTCAATTAAAAAGTATGCTTCATTAAAAGGTTTTGAAATTAGTGCCACCTGCAGCAGCATCTATAATAGATCTAAGTGATCCTACTAATCCATTGTAAAATGTTTGAATTATTAACCAATATAGGTAAAGCATGGTGTATATTTTCTAAAAATATATTTAAATCTTTTCCAAGCTTCATATATTGATTCCCCTTCAAATTGACAAAAAGATGTAATATCATTTCTAAGCTTAGCGATTTTCGATGGTGGAAAATATTTAGCCAAGAATTTTTGTGATAGCTCTTCCCAAGTTCTAATAGATCCAGGTGCTAATGAATTTAACCAAGCTTTAGCTTTATCCCTTAATGAAAAAAAAAATTCTAAGTCTAACAGCACCATTAGCACTCCGTCATATTCAAAAATAGCACAAATTTCAAGAAAACTAGTAAGATGTAAGTTAGGATCTTCAGTAGATGTCTGACCAAAGGAAAATATATTGAGATTTTCATACCTATTTTACACTATTTTTTATGATATTGCACTTTAAAGAAATGTATTTTTGATGTTTTGTTGCAGGAATGAGAGATTTTCATACATATTTTATATTATTTTTAATGATATTGCACTTTAAAGAAAGGTATTTTTGATGTTTTGTTGCAGGAATGATGTAGATTTTCATACCTATTTTATGCTGTTTTTAATGATATTGCACTTTAAAGAAAGGTATTTTTGATGTTTTGTTGCAGGAATGATGATTAGGGTAAATTTGGAGCAAACGATGCAAAAATGAGCGAATTTGGAGCGAAAAGGACCAAAATGTGAAGATTTGAACTAGGGAGCAAAAAGATACAAAAAGGAGCAAATTTGGAGCGAAAAGGACCAAAATGTGAAGATTTGAACTAAGACACCGACGGCGAGCCCAACGGCGCCAACGACGGACTTTTCCCGAGACTCCAGATTTAATTCACTTAGAAGACCCATCGACGGCGCCCTCGAGGGAGAAAAGATTATTGCAACTTTGAAAGAAGATTTTTGCCAAAAATAGAAGAGGTCCTGGATGTTAGAAAGGTCCTAGAGGTTAGAGAGGTTCCATTAGTGTATAGAGAATTTACTAGAGTGTCAAAATTGTGAGAAATTCTTCGAGAGATTGTAAGAGTGGAGGGAAAGTGAGAAATTTCTTCCTCCTTGCCGCTTCGAAGAGGAATTTTGTGTGCTGTAAAGAAAGGAAGAGAATTAGAGGAACTTCAAGGAGTTTGCTTCGGAAGAAATTAGAGATAAGTTTATTTAATTGTTGTAGTTTATATGACTTTGCTTTTATATATGAATTCCGAGTTTTATTGTGTTTTCCCCATGAG